>JANHGL010025903.1:0-28732 GCA_024611195.1 Ceyx melanurus
GGCTGCTCAGAGCCTTGGCCAACCTCACCTGGAATAGCTCCAGGGATGGGGCCTCAACCACCTCCCTGGGGAGCCTTATTCCACTGTTCTACCACTCTCAAGGTGAAGAACTTCTTCCTGATATCCAGTCTAAATCTACTCTAGTCTAACCACAAGTATTTCCACTCCACATTACTCAAAGAAATATGCAATTCCTGTGTGCTCTGTTTCTATCTGATTTCCTATGATATGATTCTGTCTCATAATTGAACTCATTGGTCAGTGCAACCGAAAGAAAATACATTTTGTTAGAGAAAATAAACTTGGGAAGATCTGCCAGTCAGTGTTCTGGCAGAGGTTTCACTGCAGACAGACAGGTGACAGCTGCAGGAAAAAATAATTATCATCCAACCATGAGGCACAAATCAGAGGAAATCAGGCTTGTACTTACAGAACTTCATAGATCACTTTTTATTCTGTTTCTTCTAATTGTCAATAACAACTAAAACTTTAATTTAAAAAAAAAAAACCTATCCCTTTCACTCTTTACTATTTTAATTGCATATACACATTACTGAGAAAAATTTCAATAAACAACTCACCTTGTGTGTGTGCAAGAAATAATGAAAGTAGTTTTCTGCTGTGTCTCAGTGCCCTGTTACGGTAATTAGATTTTTGTAGAGTTTCTCTAAAACATTTCAGTGTGTCATTCACATCAAGAGGTAAATATAAAAGGGCTTTTACTCGACTGTTATCTAAAAGGAATTAATAATTACGGTGAAGAATTTTGCATTACGTAAATGAATACATATTTTTACTAAAAGTTCCTGCAAAACATATACTTGAACACCACAAAAACTAAAAGATATTCATGTAATAGTTGTGTTTGTTTCCTGTTGGATTATAAATTAAAATAAAATTATTAACCATCAGGAGAAATGTTTATATCTTTTTTCAGTCTGAATCTATCTGGAGAGGTCTTGACAACATTAGTATCCATCCACAATCAGAATAATAATCTGAAAACAAAACTGAGTTTATATTAAAATAAATTTATTATAGGAGCATTGGAAGATCTACAGTAAGGACAAAAACGAACAAACAAAAAACAAATATCCAGCATAAAAATAAAGTAAAAGGTTTGTGAGAAAAGAGAACTCACAACATGGAAATGTTCTCTGACCTGGATTATCATTTTTCTCCTCAGGATAGGAAATGCATCCAGGAGAAATCTGTTCACTAGCAGAAGAAGCAACAGGCAGCTGTAATTTCTGACTTATGTAGTTTCTGCAGCTCATCTAAAAAGCAAGTTTTGTTTCATGATAACTGAATAATATTCAGAAAAAAAATATATTATTTTATGTTTTTTAACAAAGGACTATGTTCTGAATGGCAAGGACTGAAAGAAGACATCTGGAAACAGCCCTACAAACCCACTTTCCCCCCTCTCCTTTTAGTCTTGTGTCTACATTAATTAATAGAAACATATTATAAATACCAATCATGTAACTGTCTTTAGCAAAACTTCTTGAAAATGATCCTTAGGTTAAAAAAAAAGGAAAACCCTATTTTTAAAAGCTGGAAATTTCCAAGTAGTAATGTCAGTTTACTAAATATATAGAGCCATGATTTAATAAGAGTTTACTGAGCAACTAAAGGTTTTTTTGGTGGTATCAAATTTTTCAAGTTTTTTTATTGGTATAGTCAGTGTTTGCATGAACTTCATTTGATTAATTTTGGTCTTTAGGGCAGATTTCCAAGACAATCCCTTTGTATTTATTTTTAATTAATCACAAATATTGCACAATATCCAAATAAATGTCTTTGGGTTAAAAAGCAGCATCAAGAACTGACATGAAATTAGATTTAGGTTCATAATATGGAATGGATACATTATATATGGAAAAAAATGTTCTCTGGGCCATCAAGTCCAGACCTCTGCTGTTGCTGAAATCATGTCATATAAACCTTGTCATGCACTTCAACCAATTATGTTCATTAATTAATCATAATTTACTGCCTGTGAACATTATGAAAACACAAATTAATCAAATCAGGAAAAGTACTTCTCCATATTGAGTTCATATTCAAAGTCAGTGCCCAGAAAAGAAATCTATGGTTCACCTTATTTGTGTCATCTGACAGATATTTTATGAAATAAGGCTCAGGACTGTCCAGGCCACTCAGTTGCTGCATTTTTTCCAGCAGCTGCCTCTGAGCATACACCAGCAGTGGAGTCACTTGTTCTGTGTATCTCTCACTGGAAAAAAAAAAAAAAAAAAAGCAAAGTCTATAAATTAAGCAAAATATTGGTATATTTAAATATAGAATATTGCCTCTTAAAGTTGGTGCAACTTACTGTGTAAAGATGTTAAATTGTACAGCTATGTGTACCAGTGCTTCCCACTTCTTCAGCTGATATAACAGCTCTACTGTTTTAAGAATCAGATGACATATCCATTTCAAGTCAACCACATTTACATCATCCAGGGGAGACTGTGTATGGAGATTAGAACCACCATTCTCATCCTTAATACCTCCTGTACAACTGGGAATGCAGAAGTCTCCTTCAGGATCCACAATCTACAGTGATGAAACATTATTTTATCTGTTATTTTCAAGCTTGTTTTTAGGACAAAACCAATTATAAAGATTAGAAAAGACTGTAAGCCTCTAAAAACTAATAACTTAGACATACCAGAATATAATGCAAGAGATGGAAAACTATCTCCACTGAAGATGTGATAATAAATATTGTCTCACTAATAAAGGTTGTGATAATAAAGAGTACCCTGTCTCAATAAAAACTTTTTTTACCTTAAGAGACCTGCTTGCTTGCAGTTCAGTTATCATATCAATGATCATGTCTGATGCCAAATAAAATGGCAACCAGATTGTATTCTTAAGAATATCCCTGGTAATGGGAAATGAATCCATAAGGGAATGTGAATAGTTAGCAATCAGCTGGAATTCTTGAGTGTAATTCCAAAGTTCTCTACAGGCATTTTGAAGCAATGTCCAGTGGCCACCACGGTGAGCAAGAACCTATGCATATAGACAAAAATGCAATTTTACTTTGGAAATATAGAAATTAAAAGCCTCATTATTATATTATAAGGCCTAGGCATAAATAAGCTTTGAAAAAGGCAGTTTATGAATCAGATCATTCAGTATTTGAATTTATATAAAGCATGATAGAACCTTAATTTTGAAATTTTCATAGAAACATTAATTATAATTTAATATAATGATTGCTTTTGTCATAATAAGAAATAAATATTAGTTCACACCACATATACATGTGTTTTTCTTCAGTTTTAGTAGGGTTTTTGGGAAGAGTAGTCAGCCTGCATTTTCTTTCATCACTGGTCCTTCTGAAAGGCAGGTCTGCAAGTATTTTCAGAAAGATTTACCAAACAAGAGAGGGAAAGTTACAAAAATAAAGTGAAAAATAAAACATTTATATAAGTTATTATATGTTTGACAGAAATATTCATTATGATAGGTGATATGCCTGACACTTCATAAACTGCCCTTGTGCAGAAGAGGAGAAATTGTTTTTTTCCTACTGTTTTTGAAGTTTCTAAAGTGTGGGGGGGGTGTCCTAAAATGTTGGAAGTATTGTAAAGAAGTGCTTAGTAGGAGATAAAATACTTAATAAGAAAGGGTATCTTACTAGTGCTCTTCTTAAATGCAAAAAGATATTTGTAAAATGCTCCAATAAAGTGTTTGACAAAAACTTGTTTTCTTCATGGGAACGAGAGACAGATATTTCTGTATTGTCTGTTGTTTGAGTTTGAGGAGCATCTGTTCCACCCAGTTTAAAGCTGTGCTCAGACTTCTCTGTACCTGAAGACAAAAAGTTCACTGGTTAAAAATGAGTTCAAGTTCTCAAAAAATTATCAGCCAGCTAGAATTTTCATGTGGCAGATAAATACTGAAATGTTAGGAAATGCCAATGTTAAGGTTATCATGTTTATAAGGTTATGATATTTAATATATAAGATTTATTACTCAAGTTTGAGCAAAATAAAAACATGTACCAAACAGTTTTTAGCCTCAAAGCACAACCCTCATAGTAATTAGGAAGAAGTCACCATATGCAAGCTCCCAGGAACCTTCCTGAAACTGAGACCTTTTAAAAGAAGTTAAAAAGGAAATAAGTCTGAAAAAAATTTGTAGTGTGTGAAGAACTGCTTTATTATTGTATTCAGGATGAAATATAACATTTATATTGTCATCAACACCTGAGGTAATTGAAATCCTATATTTCACATTTATCTACAAACAGGAGACTGTCAGTTCCTGTTGAAACCTCAAAGAATAACTGAGGAAATTACTGATCTATTAGGAAATTTAAAGAAAATTAGACACCAAGTAACAACCACAGAAAGTGACAAAAATTCTCACTGCATTTAGAATAATCTGGTATATTATCAATTTAATAGGTCTAGGTATGGCTTCTGCAAACCAATAACTATCATCACTAATTTATTAGAATTTATGAGTTTGTTAATATGTGATAAAGGATAACCACTTTAAACAATGCTCAGAGGTATTATAAATGCTCTATCATTGCCTCTAACTTCTTTTATACTTTCTATTTTTCTATTTCTATATTTCTAAAAGTAGAAAATACAAAGAATACTTTAGAAATAAACACCTTCTGTTTTATTTGGCATGAGTGTTTTTCCAGAAGTTATGTTGCTAACTAATAGTGAAGGTCAAGATAGAAATGTTAGATAGAAAAGAGAAAAGAAATGTTAAATTGAAATTGATTCCAGTTATGCACCCATTAAAAGTTCTTACAAGTTTGGTTTTCTGTCATTTCTGACATTTTAAGGAGAGTAGGAGGAGTTGTTGTTCTCATGTTCTCTATGGCTTCTCTCACCACTACAGTGCCAGAATTATTTAATGAGAATATTTCAGGATCCAAAATATTGTAACTGCAGAATGGAAGAAAAAATAAGAAAGCACAGAAAAACAAAACAAGCAGATATAATATTATAAAGGATTTTGATATACATACACAAAAGTTCCACAACCTCCCTGAGCTAAACATAAGGAAAAAAACCTTCTTTTTGAACAGGGTGCCCAGAGAGGTTGTGGAGTAAAGAAGCTTTTCTTTCCAGCAGGTCAACCCTTAACCTGGACTGGTACATTGGATTATTTCTCCCCAGCTGCAGGTCTCTACACTTGTTGAACTTCATTATGTTCCCTTCTGCCCAACTCTCCAGCCTGTCCAGGTCTCACTGAAGGGCAGCACAGCTTCTGGTGTGTCAGCCACTCCTGACAGATTTGTGTCATCACCAAAGTTGCTGAGGGTGCTCTCTGTCCATCCACATCACTGATGAATATGTTTAACAAGATTAGAGACCTGGGAACACCTCCAACTACAGGCCTCCAACTGCAATATGCCTGTCACTGGCCATAGGATGGAAAGCAAAACTTGCTGCCTAGTAAATCAGTTTGTGTTTGGAAGGTGATCTGTTCATATGAGAAAGTGGCTGATGATACTGGAATTGATATCTGTTGGCATTCATAGCAATAATGCAATAATCTATGTTAATATAGATAATGCAGTAAGATATACCTGTCCAGGTGCTGGGAACCACAAATTCCAAAGTTATATTGCTTTTCCAGTTCCTTTTTCAATAAGTTGTAGTGTGCAACTGCCAGGTAGATATTCATCTGAGACCTCCAGGGCATCTCTTCAAGACACATATGATGAAACATCTTTTTGTTTAAGTAATTGTTCACAATTGGTTTCAGCAGTACCACTAAAGTGTTACGAGCTACTCTCTCCAACTCTTGCTGGCTTTTCCTAAATCAAAATATATGAAGTAGCAAAACATGAAATTTCTTTCTCAAAAGAAAATTGTGGACACACAGAAGTATCCCAATGCATATTCATGGACTTGCAGTAACTCAGAAGCATGTTTCTAGCAATGGGATTTTTGCTGCAATCAAGAAAAGTAATTGTGCTTTCCCTCTTTAAGTACACTTATTACACACTAAATAATACCTTGCATCTAACCAACTTCCATAAGATATTTCTCTTAGTACATACAAAAGCCCTCTGTTAGATGTCATGAGTATGGGAATCATCTAATCAGGTTATTATAGCAAATATGTTTCTCACAGCCTGTTCAGGAGATGGAGGGTCTACTATTACAGCATAAAATTATTCTATTTATTGCTATGTATGGGTAGCTAATCACCTTCAATGGGAAGAAAACATTTTGTTTCAAATCCAGACACAGATTTTGTGTTTCTCTTCTAGATTAAATAATTCTACATTACCTGACACACATACAACATTGTAGTCAAATCAAATCTCATTTTTTCTTTTTAGATTGAACCCTGTATCAATCCAAATTCTTTTTCTGCCTGTTTTCCACCTTTGAAAGTTAGGCAAAACAGTATATAATATACAATGGTGATTATATTATACAGCAATATTATGTAAAATACAAAAGAGTATCTGAAAAAACAAAAATCCCAGGATAAGTGAAATATTCACTCTTCCACTGAAAGACACGAAAATAATATTAATTAAGGTGGTCTTACTTAACTTACAGGAAAAATTAATGTTTAGGTAAATATTTAGAAGACAGTGCATGGAAGATTTTTTTTGAGGTTCTTTATGTTATGTGATTGTTTATATTCAGATACTTCTAGTTTTCTAGTTGCTAATTGCTGGAAGCATAATTGATCAAAGTATGAGGCAATGAAAACAACAAACTATTTTGTGTCAGAAGGTACTGTTATTAGCAAGTTAACCAAATATATACAATTACCTGCCAGAATAATACATGAATGAATTTGTATTTCTTTCTATAAACAACTTTCTGAAATCTAAAGAACAGATAATCCAAAAAACTATCAGAAGGATGACAAAAAACACTCTAAAACTACCTGAACATCATCTTTTATTAGATTTCTAGCAAGTGAGATGCCCAAAACAGATTGAAAAGCACTCTAGTATGTAGGTGTTTTTCCACCATAATGAACCAACATGCTCAAGCCAACACAACTGAAATATCATCTTTGATTATTAATACAAAGACTTTAAAATCTTCAGTTAGTCTCTGAAACAGAAATTAGATAGATTTGGTTCTTGAGTAGAAGACAATTTATTCCAAACTATAACAGAAAAGTGAGCAGATTGGGCACAATTTAATCCCTTTGATACACTTTTTTTTTTAAATACACACTTAATTGTAAGCTAAATTTCAGCCAAAATATTTGAGCCTTGAGCATCCTGGTCTAGTGGAAGGTACCCCTGCCATGGCAGGGGGGGTTGGAACTAGATGACCTTTAAGTCCTCTTTAAACCCAAACCACTCTATGATTCTATGATGATTTTGTTCTTTATATGAACCTGACAACTTCTGTTTATTTACCTTTGTAATTGTGAAGATTCTAATATATTTGGATGTTTCATTAAATACTGTCTAAGAGTCTGTCTTTTCTGAATAGGAGTCGAGGTTGGTTTTTTTCTTGGTTTCTTCAAAGTTGATGACTTTGATTTCTTTAAAGATGAGCTCTCCTTTCCCTAAAAAAAAAAAAATCTTCCATGAAAACCTTAAATATACCTAAAATACTTATTTATACCTACATTATAACTTACTTGAGGTACACAGCAGTTTGGTTTATGCAGGAACAGAACAGCAAATAAATTCTGGAACTGGTTGTCAAAATAAGACAGCAAAAGAGTTATTTAACATTCCAGAAAGCCTTACCATTTTTCTGGAAGCTGTATGTCAAATGCCTGCCACAGCCAGTTCCCCAGATATTTTCTTTCATAAACCTGTGTTTTTCATCTCAAAGATAATATTTATTTTCCTACTATTATAAATAATGAAATTTTGCAAAGCAAAAACAGAAAGCCCTTTCCCTAATCTATCTCAAATACCAGCAGTATTACAGCATTACTAGAGCATTATGACAGGGAAAACTCTTCCTCCAAAACAATACAAATCCATTGACTATTGTTACCTTCCAATATTTATCCCCACCTTAAAAGTCTTTATTGTGCAACAGAGTACCTGCACAAGGTGTTAATTCATGGACAAGTACAACATATTGTACAAGAAGTTTTAGGAGTGCAGAGGTGAAGACTAGAGTGTGTTTCCCAAAGTTTAGCAATTATGTCTCAAGATGATGTTTTTATGGTACAGCTTTAAAAATATATATATTTTTTTGTGCTTATGGTATTGCTGCCCAGTAAACAAATACATGATTTATTAAAAACAAAACTCACAGTATGAAACTCCCCAGCACTTGTAGTGTGTCTGTCTGTGCCTGGAGAACCTGATCCATATGTTGAAGTTCCACTGATACAGAGAAGATTATCATTCCTCCTGACAAACAAATAATGTTGAAAATCACCATCATCATATTAAAATCCTTTCATAGTTAAAGGGTTCTCTCTGGGAACAGGTAGAGCACAGGTAATTCCATAGGGAGTTTTTCATTCAGCAGGTTTTCTTCCCTTCTTCCTCTTCAGAAAATAGGAATTGCTCACTTTCAAGGTTTATTACAGAAATAGAAGTTTCTAGATAACAACTATCTCACCCTCCTAACTCCTAGTAAAACAAATCCATTTACTTCATTAACCAAATTCTACTATTGAATTTTTCAAAGAACTTCTCGTTGTTCCAATATCTTTTGGTCTTTTGTAACGGAAATTCTTGCTCCTTATAACTACTTTTTTGATTATTTGCCTTTCAAATTTTAGAATTTTGTATAATTTTGACACAGTTGTAGTTAAATTTCTTTGGGATCTTTGTATGGAAGTGTTTACAGTTTGGTACCAGTTACCTTTTCAGTTTTGAGGTTTGTTTTTTTTTCAGAATCTACATCACTACATTAAGCCCTGACCAGTTTCCTTTTGATTTAACCCAAAATACTTAATTATCCTCATATGACAAATGGCTGTATTACCAAAGGGTATCTGTGAAAAGGGAAATCCTGGAAATTGCTGATGTTAGATGGGAGTTGTGAACAGACACAGCCAAGGGGGAAGTCACTTTGTATAACAAGATATCAGTATTTTCTGCAGCTATATAATCTGTGTTTATAGAGCTTCAGAAGACTAGAAACCATGGAAATGGTTGCAGGTGGGTCTTGTGCCAGGTACAATTTACAGTTTCTGCTGTAACTGTGACACTGGTGAACCTAAGGAATATTTCACTACTACTTATCAAATATCTACCTGTTCAAGTAAACTTGCACATTGCCAGCCCATTCCAGAACACTTTGAAACTTCTCTTCATTCAGGATTTTCTGCAAAACTTGAACGAAGAACTCAAGAAAACGTGTTTTATTTCTGAATTTCATCACTGCAACAGAGCAACAAATAAGTAACACAGGGTTTGCATTTATGCTGTAACAGGGTTCTAGATTCAGATAACATTCCAGACATGTATGTCTCCAAGTGTATTTTTATGTCATATTGCATGCTGATGAAGAAAAGGCATCCTGATACTAAAATCAGACAGGTCATGATACACAGTTTACTCACACTCCTGGAATGACAAACTTTTTAGGGATTGAGAAAACAGGTTTGGTATTTTTTTTTTATCATGCAGTACATAAAGTAAAAATATTTTGTAACAAAATTCAACATGCCTAACTGTACACATGCCTGAAAATCCTGAAAAAAACAATAAAGCAAGTATAAAAAAAAAGACAACTGCATCTTATTCACTGTCACTCTTCTCAGTGACAGCCACATTGGTGAACAAGCACCACACAGCTCTCACTGCAGCTCTGGAGCTATGCTCTAGATTTTAAGCAGCTTTTTAAATGTTAACAAAATGTTTTTAGTCTTTGGTTGTCTTAATAATTGTTTACTATCAAGAAATAAGTATTTATCCTATCTGAAAGCTATACTAATTTTACAGGCTAGGCTCCATTGTTATTTTGAACATCAGTATTAAGGAAAATAAGGCAGTGGCAAAGGTCACATGCCAGAATCTAAAAGCCTATTGAAAAAGTGCAAGTGTTCTCAGACTTTTATGAATTCCTCTTCCAGCAACACTATTTAATGTGGAAATGGGGTATCTCAATTTAAAAAGGGCATTCCATACAAAAAGAATCTTTGAAAACTTAACACAATTGAAGAAAAAAAAAAAAAGCTCATTTTAAAGGTTTTTATGAAATAATTATTCAAATTAAATATAAATGTTTTATATACTTAGCATCAACTACTAAATTACTTTGTTGCAAGTATTTTGTACACTTATTAATGTGATTAAATGTATAGATGAGGACAAAATGAAGGTAAAGTTTCCAAGAGCTTATTCCAAACAAGAGGTAAAGAAGCCTTTACATTTAAAATAAACCCCTACCTTCTTGGTAAGCACTGTCTGATGTCCAACATGAAATTACAGGGTAGAGGAAAAAAGGATCTTCTTGTCCTGTAAGCTCTGATCCACAACCTAAATCAACATCCAAATCAAATTCATAATGAAAAGCAGGGATAGTGTACAAGAGAAATTCTACCTGGAATTATGAATGAGATGACTAGAAGTCATCACTATCAGGTATAAATAAGACCACTGAAATTATGATTTTGGTTTATTTCTCATGAAAGATATATGAAATAAAAGTACTTCTTAGGTAAATATTTTTTAAAAATAAACCATACAGAATTTCTATTGAAAAACAACAAAAGGAACAAGTGTTTTAATAGTACACCCACCTGGTTTGGTCAGTCTGAGGAGATTTGTTTCAAGAGCATTTAGATTTTCTGTTGCTTTTTCCACTGCAGCTAAATGAGATTTCTTTGCAGAAGGGGTCTGAAATTATTTCAAGGAAAAAAAAAAAAAAAAGAAAGGGTATGATGAATCAACACTTCACTCTGATTCTAACTTGCAAGAATTTGCAAGTTTACTTTTTGTAAATTGCAAATTTGCAATTACTCTTTGCAATTAAAGCATTAAGGTCTTTGAGAAAGTTGAAAGTTCTTCCTCCACTGAGAAATATTTTTCATTCTACACAATTTCTAAGTTACCCTCTTATTATGATTCTGTTTCAAACAGCTGCTACACAAAAGAGGCTAAGTTTCTACATTATTTAGGATATTTTTGCTCCTCTTTACTTACACAATTCTTTAATTATTTTTTCTGTCTAATAAAGCATTCCTGGAAACTATATGTGAAGATCAGTTTGTACAAATATCTGCAGGATCCTCATGAACCTTAATACTGCTAAACCCTCTCCTGTTCAACAAGATGAGACCTGTACCCACTCCAATCTGCAACAAAATTAAACAGGAGCTACAATTAAATAGGAGCCTCTCAGAGATACTTTGGGAATTCTTATCCTACAGGGAAACTCTTATTCCATACAAACTCTTCTAAAACCTAAAGTGAATACCTGTAGTCTTCTTCAAAATAATAGAATACAGTATTTAGAGAAAAGGTAAAAATGAGAGCAATTACTTTATCTTTTTTAGTATGTGTTTCTTCTTTTTTCATAACTCCTGAAGGACAGGGTGAGATTGTTGGTGAGCAATCCAACAATTTTTTTCCATAGTTAATAATAATTACTGCTAGTTCATATTCTTTCCATGAACGTAGTACCTATTAAAGAATCATCTGTTAGATGTTTTTGTTTTGCACAGCATGTAATGTTTCATTATTGTCTACTTACAAATGTCAAAATGCATGAATAGTATAAATATAAATTAATTGCTCATTACTTAGGTTTCCTTTCTTAAAAAAAAAAAAAAAAGACTATAGAGCTGTAAAATAATTGGAATTGCAGATATGTGTCTATGTCTTTGACTTCTGCATAACCTATCCCTCAGAGAACAGAAAGATTTAACCAGAAGTATCTATTGCTGTGATTAACATTCTCCCTGTTCTCAGGCAGTACTGCTATCAAAGAATATAAAGGGTAACTAAATTATCCTCATTTACCTCTCTGCTGTTAGGTGCACACTGGAAAATCCCAACTATATTATTGAAAGCAGTGGTGACATTTATTTTTATCTATTAAATTTACAAATGAACAGTGTACAGAATGATTTTAGATGGCTTTATCTTCTTTACATAGAGGTCTAAAGGCCAAAGTGCTTCTACTATATACAAGATAACTTCATATGAGGATGTCTGGATAAGCTATACACTAAAATAAGTGTATAGCTTCTCTGAGGCTGCATACAGTCCATGGCCTGGCTGCAACTCAGTGAAAACCCCAATACCATGGATTAAGCAGAAGCATTTACAATTCACTCACTCTGTTCACTATTCTAGATGATATTCTTTTGAAATGTTCTCTCTAAGGAACAAAAATCAGCAGTACAAGCAGACAGGCATTTATCTGGGGAATCCAACAGCAAACATTCTATTCCCACTAGGCTTTATCTGACTTTATCAGCCCCCACCTGGGCCCCCCCTGCATGGAGCCAGGGGTTCCCTTTCAGCTCAGGCCTGTGTGGCAGGGATGCTGGTCTCCAGGATGCTCCAAGCTGGAGCCTGGGTCTGGCAATGGATCCACTGGTCCAGACACCTGGACTGACTCCTCAGCTTGTCCTCAGTCCAACCTGCTGGGCTGGACCTAGTTACCCACACTAAGACTGACCCTGGCATGTGGATTGACTGCCCAGCTCTCACAGCCAAGAAATAATGGATTAGTATGAAGAAAATTACAAAACTAGGGCTTAGAATACTCATATTTACAGACAGAATGAAAAGTAATAATGATACTACCTTAAATGTAAAAACACACAGAATAATATAAATATAGATTTCATCTCAAGGACTAATAGTTATAGTCTATTTTCTGAACAAATGAAAATTCTTTTATTAAAAACTCAAAACATCATTTTCTAAACTGTTCTGATACAAAGATACTAGTAAATATTTCTACACCTTTATTATTTAATAATGCCAATTCTCCAAGATATCATTCTGAAGGTCAGTTCACTCAATCTTTTTTTTTTTTCCCTCTAAATTACAAGAGGTATATCTTAAACTAAGCTGTAAGCACAATAATTCCCATCATACCTGTGCTGTATAAAATGAGGCACAAGCTATCATATGCTGAATACTCTCATAGCATCCTGCCTGACTCCTCTGCAAAGTAGCCTTTGGAATTTCTTGAAGGACAGTCAAGCACTTAATGAGGATCTGTAAATACAAGGGTTAAAAAAAAAAGTTAGGAGCCTTCAACACACAAGTTTGTACCTCTGTATATTGTATTTGATAGTGAACTTCAAAAAAACTTTGAAATGCTAGCTCTGGAAAAGCCAATTTAAAAATATTTTTATAGATATACATTAAATAATATTGTTTAATATATTAATATAGTGGCTAACATTATTTTATTAATATTAATCTCTATTAATACATGATATTTTAATATATCTATAAATTTTCCATTGAATTAACAGTGTCAAGATTTATGCCACAGACCTTTGGAATAAATATTCACATAAAATCACAGATATTAAATCACAGGTATATGATGCCTATTTTTTCTGATTTAATTAACATGAAATGAAATAATGCTTAATTCAGTGAGATGACATAACTTCTAATAGAGGATTGTTTAAAAATAGATCAAGCTGGTCAGAATTACAAATGAAAGAAACTGCTTTCCAGTATATGCTAGAAAATAATTCAGGTAGAAGTTACATCATAGATTCTACCATAGTTTAAAAATGCCAACAAATCATCCTGAAGAAACAACCAATATTCTGCAATTACCTTCACATACCTGAGAGAAGAATCTGTGCAGCTCATACTGAACATGTGTGTATTGGGAACTCATAAACCAGTAACAGGTTTTGCTTTCAGCAGCTACTAAGAACTGAAAGCCTAGATATGTAGCTCTCCCACTGTACATTCCATTAGAAGTGTAATTTGAATCACTATAACTAAAGTGCTCTCACCTGAACTACTGGCACTGTAAAAATCTTGTGATAAATAAGTGGAACAAGGAGACCATAACATTGTACAACAGACTGCAGGATGTAACTTGCATCATTCAACCAGCTGCTGAGGTCAATTGCAACAGTCATTCTATCACATTCTGCTAATCTAACAGCCTGTAAAAGAAAGCAGGTTTTGATTAAAAGATGAATTCTGTTCTTTTACATCACTTGGAAAGAAGAGATATTAGTGCACTCTAAAAAGCAGAGTAAACAGCAAATAAGATAAAAGTTTTTAAAAGGATTTACATTGACACCTATTAGAAATAGAGAAACAAATGCAATATTATTCATGATTCTAAAGGATATTATTAATGTAACTGACCTAATTGTGCCCTGTGAATGTAATTTAATTTACAAAGCCTGGCTAAGAACCTCAACCTGGAAGTGGAAATTTCCTGAAATGGAAATTTCACATGCTAGACTCAAAGTAGGCATAGGGAAAATATTTCTTCCTTTCTATTTCCCTTCCATTTATCTGCTACAACCCTTGCATGGTCAAGCAGATCAGTAAAGTCAGTAAGTAATCAACTGCTCACATTTTTGAGACAAAAACTTCACCAAAGAAAGAACAGAATAGAAATATAATAATACAGGAGGCAAAGTTTGGCTATCCAAAAAAAAAATCATGGTTTTGGTGTCATTAACAAGCCATTATACTATGAGAGAAATAAGGCAAAAGCAGCTTAGAGTATTGAAACTATTAAACTCTTGTTAGAAAATCAATATTAATAAAAATATGTGTATAAAATATGAGAAGTGTTTAGAATTAAAAATCCGAGATGTATCTTGGTAGGAAAAAATATCCGTTATTTTAATTCTTTCTTCAATTATACTCTACCACCACTGAAGTCAAGGAAAACCATTTATCAGCTGAAATCAGTGGGCTTTGGATTAGGCAATAATCAGCTCAGAAACCTCCTTTCTAACTCTGTTATAAAAAATAACAGCTACTAAAATATTTCAGAAAGGAAGAACAGATAATTGACAGAAAATGAAGTATTCTCTAACCAGGATTAGTACATTGAAACATTTCTCTTGCAATGGTGAATTCAAGCTGATCAAAAAATAAAATCTAATCCAGAATATAATTTTTAAACCACACATACTTGCTCCTTGTAAAGTGTCTCATTTGCAGAGATGGAATCACAGAACAGTGCTCCTTCCACCACATTGATGTCACAAATAGCAAATATACCCCTCAGGAAGTGGTGCAAGGTGATAGGAGAAGTCTGAGATACAGCTTCAAAACATAACCTACAATAAAGCAAAGTGGTCATAAAATCAAGTTAGTGATGATTCAGGCATCACATGCCTGAAACTGTAGTTTATTAAAATGCAGCCTTTAATTTTCAAATTCTAATTTAGAAAAACTCTAGGAAGTAAAAGAAATCAATTCCTCCTCTCCTAAACCCCTCTGAAACTGAAGAAGGAAGTTCAAAGAGACACATTCACATGTTGACATGACCAAGTTACCAACAGGGCTGCTGGATGGAAACCAGAGGTTCCCTTTCCTTCCAGCTCCCTCTGCTGTCTCTTCAAGTCTTTTGTGCTTTCCAGATAATCCACCTAATTTTTCAGCTACCTATCAATAGAACTGAAACTGCCTTATTTCAGGTTTATGGTGCAGTTTTGATAATTTTCCGTATTAATTGTAAGAAGAAATGCAACACAAAATACACATGAAACAAAGCAAACCAAACACAACAAAAACAACAGCAAAACAAACCCAAATAATCCATAACTGTCAGAAAAGCAAAATCCCTGAAACTGCTTTGCACAGGTATTTCACATTTTTGTGATTTACCTCAGAGTAGCTTCATTCGGCTCTAGAGCTGTGTGTGTAAAAAAACCCAAAAAACACAAACAAAAACCAACTCATCCAATTAGGAAAAAAAAAGAGAAATGAAAAACAAGTGGAAAAAAAACCCAAAAAGCCCAATGAGCAGATTTGCAGGAGCTCATCCCCCTGCCTGGGGACAGATTGAAACCATCCACCCAGTGCTGAAATAGGATGTCTAGTGATTATTTGCCTGCATCAGAGCAGTTCCACAGGCTGCCTGGAAATCCCAAATGCTCCCATGGCCACATCCAGACCCTCAGGCCATTTTTATGCCTAGTACCAGACACGTGGTGGCACCTGAAGGACAGCCAGGATACACTCCAGTGCTCTGGCTGAGCCCCACAAGCTCAGACACTATTTTCTCCTGGAAAAGGATGGAAGGCACTAACTATGCTTGCATCTAAACAGGAGAAAACTGAGGGTGTGGAGCAAGTTTATTGGGATAACAGAGAGGAAACACAACCTGCATTCCATGGCTTAGAGCATCTGGTTGGCTGTAAAGTGGAAGTATTCCAACAAAACCTTTAGGAAATCCCACTAATTATTGAAATCCCCCCTTATTTCTTGAAACAAAGACCTTTGATTTCTACTTTAATTCTGAAAACATTCAAGAGCTGCTGACACACGTGCAATAAAAGTTGCTGCTTCTCATTGTGGTTTCAAGACTAAGTCTGCCCAACTCAAATGGAGATGCTGCAAAAGTTCTTCCCACCTCCTCCACAAGTTTGCCAAAATTTTCCTAAGGAATTAGTCTAAAAAGAATTCCACACAAGTGAAAATGATGATTTGTGTTCAGTTAAATTGGATTTAGTTCATTATCAAATTCTAAGCAGTTGAGAAACATTTAAAACTATTTTTAATTCTAATGTTTCATGTCTATTATTTCATACAAGCCTCTTTTATTTGGGAACTAATTCAATTTTGATTTATTTTTGGATCTTTTTCATTTAATTTAACACATCCACAAAATTTCTAATTCTGTCATAGAAAAACTTACGTTAACATATTTGACAAATTATTATTTTAATTTTATTTTCCACTGAAGCATATTCACATTCTTTAGTACAGTCAAATATTATTGGCAGATTTATATAGCCATCCCATCATAAAACTAGCACATTTACCCATT
Source organism: Ceyx melanurus (assembly GCA_024611195.1). Classification (NCBI taxonomy): domain Eukaryota; kingdom Metazoa; phylum Chordata; class Aves; order Coraciiformes; family Alcedinidae; genus Ceyx; species Ceyx melanurus. The sequence goes on from JANHGL010025903.1 coordinate 16,899, forward strand.
TTGATGGTGTTCTAAACAAAATTTTCAGCATTTCTAAACTTTACTTCTCCCTTAATGTGAATGTCAAGAACACAGTGAATGTTATCACATTTCTATTATACAGAGAAAATGTATCCCACAATTAACACCCACTCTGATTTTATTTTTTATTTCCCAATTATCTTAATAAAACAATCCTTATAATATATATATATCAGTTCCATAACAAAAGTCCTCTGCTAATTATAAACCACTGTATTTTTATAACTCAATTCACACCTTTTTTTTTTCCAGAATGTTTTTCATATCAGAAATCAGAACAAAATTTCTCAACCTTATACTCTTTCAAATAAAATGTGCACATCTATAATTAAACTATTTTAATTTTGTCTTCAGCAGTTACCTGGTTTGGGATACACTCAAATCACTAATTGCAGAAATAACAGCTGCATTGGCAGTCAGTGGAGAAGTTGAAACAAAATAATCCCACAGTGGTGAAAATGCTTCTCTGGCTACTTTATAGTAGCCAGTCTGATAGGCTACCTAAAAAAAAAATCACAACAACCAAATAAAAATATCAAGTTTCAAGTTTATAAAACAGCATCAGGGATAAGAAAACTAAATGAGAGACATTTTTCCACTTAAATTATAGTTTCCAAAAATTTAGAATGAAGAACTGAGTTACTCAAATATACCACTTGTTATTTTTAATTTGTGATTTGTGCTTAACCAGCTTTTTTTGCAAGAAAAGTCTTGAGCATTTACCAGAAGTTTTAGAGTTACTATTGAAAAAAAAAAAAAAAAAAAAACAACTAATTACAACCAAATCAAAGTCTTTCTTACCCAAGACTCCAACCCTACCTGAGTTAGATAGGCTCGAACAGTAGTAACAGAAAGAGGTGGGTAAGCAAGGATTGGCTTTGTAGCTTCCCCAATGGCATCACCAATAAGTTTTCCATCAGAAGAATAAGCTGCTACTGCAAAGATGTATTTCTCATTGGCATCTAAGCCTTGTATTTCCAAGAGGCTCTTCCCATCAGCTGGTACCTAGCAATACATTTTTTTTATTGTTATACCCACTGCACATATCAAAAACAATGTCAAATTCAAAACTTATACTGTTAAATAAATTATGTAAATGGTTTTGGATCCAGTATAACAGAGATTAATGGGCATGGCTCACTCCTAATGGGCTTTTCCACCTTCCCTTCCATGACCAGGACAACTTTCACCAATGGAAGCTTTAGGGGCTTGAAACAACAAACAACTGACACAGTGACTGCAGTGATCATCCCCATTTATTCAGAGATTTGTCCCATAAAGACCAGGACTTTTAATAAAGATTTCCCCATATGAAAATGATCACTCAGGTCTGAGACTACAGCAAAATTTGCTGAAGAAAATGTCCTGAAGCTTTTTTGATCCTTTCTTAAAACTCAAAATGCAGAGTATTTGGATGGATCATGGTTGTCATTCAGGTGGACAATACAAGGCCATGCATAAGAAGGAAAGGACAAAGAAACAAGTGAGAAACTGAACTCTCTCAGTCTGAACAGGAACATCAAAGTGTTATCCAAAGGCAAAAAAACTACACTAACACAAAACAAAACCCAAAAAATCAGAAAATAAAACATCAAGTGTAATGAATACATAATATAAAAGAGTATCTACACAGTCATAAGTAATCAAAGAAGTGTGGGATGATTTTGTAGATTAAAAGGGAAAGAGCATGAACCCAGAAGTCAATCATGTCTGAACATGAAGGTGACTGAAGGAGCTACATTATCATGTGGCCAGAATTAAATAAAGTCTTATTAAGAAGAAGTAGCTGATAGAAGCTGCACAATTATGAAAGATATTAAATTTTATATCTGTTTAGAATTGATCATTTTTTTCAGTCCCTGGAAAGAGCAGTGTCTGGGACACACTTTATAAATGCATCATATTCTTTCTTTTTATATATCTTAGATGTCACTCAAAAACCAGAGTTATAACAGAAAGGACAGAGACTTGTCTAACATGAAGCTTTTGAATCATTTCAGTCATTAATCAAATAAAGGTTTCTAGAACACTTTTTTCTATCCCTTCAGCCTAGGAAAATTTCAGTTGCTTAAAATAAAGATCAAAAGGTTTGTCAAAGGCTTGGCCAGTTACCCAATTTTTAACAAGTGTCAGATATAGACATTTAGAAAGTTGGATTTTTTGAAAGGAAGAGAGAATGGCTTAATGGAGTTTTACCACTGTCTTACCTCTTCTCCTGCTTTTGATTTATTGTTATTTAACATTATTTTCATATTATTTCTTCCAGCTACACAGCCCAAAATGCTGTACCATGAAACCTTTGAAGAAAATGAGAACAAAGTTAGTTGATATACAAAAGTATTTCCAACTCTTGCCTAATGTAGAATGCACTAATATTTATTAAAATGTAGAGTTTAACTGCACTAGAAACATTAATTAATTGATTATAAGACAATGGCAAAAAGTAGATGACTCCCTGTTATCCTATCTCCTACCCTGAGCTATCCTATACCTCAAACCTGTCCCAAAACATAAAATTCTATAAGTCATCCTGTAGATTTAAAGTCATCTAGATCTGTTATTTGATTTCATCTCTGCAGAACAAGGCAGATGCATTTCAGTGAGCTACACATGGGAAGGTTCTCTTTCATTAAATTTCTTCTACTAAAAGCTTCATTATTTACTTTCAGCAGACATTTAAAGAGACCTGAGGTTTGCCAGAAGATGTTATTTTTCAATATATAAAAATCTTTACAGCTAAAATGTTACTGTTCTTGGAATGCACATTATTTGTCTTGCAGTGAAACCCATTTTTCCAAAGGACATACTGAAATAGAAAATATTATTTTCAGCAAATGAGCAACTTGAAGATCAGAACATTTTAGAGACACTAATACAAAAGCTATATGCATCTAATTAAATCCATTTCCAGTTAATAAGTTCTTCATAAAAAATGACTTTCATGTCCACTCAACAGCTCTGCCTATCTTCAGAAAAAAATCTTCTGGAATATCCTGATAATAATAATAATAATAATAATAATAATAATAACAATAACAATATTCACCTTGCACCATCTAGTGGCCCTATATGTTACATTCACTCCTCTGGATCTAACAACATGAAGTATTTAACATTTACTAAAACAGATGAACTACCAGACTTTCAATTTTTTATTTATTTTTTTAATGTTCATTAAGGGTAAAAAGGAAGAACTTTTCCCTCATTCATTTCTTTGAAATTGACTAATCAACCTGCATTAAAACTGCAAGTTATTAAACTGGTCACAGAAACATTTTTACCACTAAGTTTTGAGTTACTACTGGGTTTATACACATAGTTATTTTGAAAATGCCTGCAAAATCACTATGGAAATTTCTCTCTCCTGAAAACCACTTGGCCAGTTTCCCTCCTTAATCTAAGAAGAAATGAACAACTGGAGTGGTTACAACAGAGAATCACCAAGATGGTTGGAAACTGGAGCACCAGCCCTGCAAAAAGAAGCTGAGAGAGCTGGGCTTATTCTTCCTTGAGAAGAGGGAGCTTCATTGGACTCCCCAGGAGCCTTTGGGTGCCAGCAAGCATGTGATGAAGAGGACTTAGCTATGCTTGTCACACCAGTCAATGTAGGAGGATGAAAACCACTAGTCCTGCATTGAAGAAAGAGCAATTCCAACTGTCCAAGAGGAAGAACTCTTCAGAGGGCAACTAGGAGTCCATCAGCTCTTAAGCAAGAGAATAAGCTTTCAACAGGTAGAATAAATGTTATGCAACAGAATCACTGAGGAACAGGATGCATGAAATGAAGGAAAGTTTCATGTGAATGTGAAGATGAAAACAGTGACTCACAATTGAATCAGGGGGTGGGGGGAAGTGTACTTAATTAAGTCAAAATAACAGAAAAACCCGTGATGTTTCAGTGCTGAAAGCAACTTTATCTCTCCTGTGTATTGTTTAGTTATTTCTTCCACAGTCATAATTCAATAATTACCTGGACATCTGAAGAGAATGGGGCTGGTTTAAATGTCATGGAGCAATGTGATCTAGAAAGTAATAAAGGTGGAGGAGGAGTCCTGCTTTTTTGCTGGCTGCTCACAGCTTCTTTGAGACTGTGATACAATGCACTTTGCTCAGCTTCAACTTGCTCAATTAAAGTTAGTGCTTCCTATGAGTTAAATAAAAACAACTGTTACAGCAATCAGACAGATTTAACACATCAATTGTTTTCAAAATGACCTAACAAAAAATCACTATGTAGAAAACTTTTCTAGAGTGTTATGTCACCTTACATCCTAAATTAGGATGAGCAGTGCTCTGTGTAAGCCTTACATATGCAGATTAATTTCATAATGTACAATAAAGAGAATTCTGAGGCTGAGACATATTCAATTTTGGAAGAACCTATAGGAAAAAACAGAGTGATCACAAATAATGTTGATTAGTAATTAACCAGTAATTAGCTCCAACAAGAAACAAAAAAAAAATCAACTCCTATTTAAGAGAAAGATGGAAACCTGTACTGTGGAATTTCCAAAGGAGCTGTGGAAATAGACTGATTTTCTTTACTTCAGAAATAGAGGGAAGAAATAAAGTCAAGAAATAAAGAAAAGTGAGGAGAATGCAGGTCCAGAAAAAGTAAAGCTAAGCCACTGAGAGGTGATTGTCCACCAGTGTCTTCCAGAAGTGTGGGGATCTCCTACATAGAGTGGTTATGTGGCCATTTTGTTGAAGAGTATATGTATTTTTTTAATGGACTGAACAGCCAGTTGGTGAGTTTCTTCACCTTGTTTGCATTGTCAAGAAGAGACACTTGGAAATTTAATACTAAACACTTAGTACTTTTATATCTTTACTTCTGCCAGTTGCTCAGTGCAAATCAAAGCCAAAAAGTCCATCTCCCACAGATGGAGAGCTTGAAGATGCCTTGGACAAATTACACTCTTTTGGGAGAAGAGATATGATAAATTGCTACAACTAAGATTTTCTTTGAAGCTTTTTAGTACCATACACTGGACCAAGGATTTAGGCTAAAAGATAAACTTCAAAAGAAAATCCCAAGTGATTGGTTGTTCAGTGACAGATCTATAACACTGCAGCTTAACAGTTCCTTGTTTCCATCCTCAAACATTTATAAGGCTGTGAGAACAACCATGCCTGGTCAGATCACAGACTGAATAATCCTTGCATCTCATGTACAAATATTACCAAAAACTAGCAGAGATTTATAGTGAAAAGGGAGCTAAGATTTAGTAGAACCTTAATCACATCACACAGATCATTTGCACAGCCCCTCACTTCACCCCACTCCCTCTCCTTTTAGATTAGGGTTGCATCCACCCTGCTGAGAACTGTTTAAAGAAGAATATAAGATAAAGAGTGAGATGTGGAGTGGCTCTTTCCCTCACATTCCACTTTTGCAACTGGAAATTAGAAACTGCATTGCTTCCTTAAAAATTCTACTTCTTATGGCAAACTGTACTGTGATACCAGTTTTTAATGGGAGAATCCCAGTCTCATTCTCCTCTGGGGACATATTTCTTATTAGTGCAAGGTTGGATAAAGGCAGTGTTGTGACTGAAGTGTGCTACTGCATGACCTGTACTTCAGCAATTGTAGAACTTGGAAGATAATAAATGTGGAAGTGTGCCCCAGAGGAAAAAGAATAATCTTATGGTTGAGGAAGCCAAATGTCACTATAAAAACCCACGTTTTACCCTTGCTTCCATCACAGACTTGTCCTGTGATGAACCACATTTTATCCCTGCCCCTGGCACAGACTTGTACTGTGGTATTAGCTTAACTGTATTCATTCAATTCCACAGCTGCCCAACAAAAGCTACCAGTGCACCCAGTTCTGTAAAGACTTGGATGTCCAGCTGGAGATAAAGAACTGGAAGGATGAAACAACTTTTAGAGAACTGAAACAAAAACAAACATTAAGGGTAGACAGTAGGTCAAGTAGTTAGTAGTTAAGTAGTCTGATGTAGAAGAGTATGCACATATGATCCAGAACCTTCTATGCCTGCCCAGAGCTTTATACATGAGATATCCAATGTCCCTGAAGTTCCTTCCAATTGTCTTCCATTTGTAAGATGGAGTAGTGCAAGTCTTAAATATATATAACTGTGATAATGATAAAGAATATCTACCATAAAAAAAATATTACCTCCAGTAGCTGCCTTTGGGAAGAAGCAGCTAACGCTTCAGGGAACATCTGTACTGCCTTTTGCATCAGAAAGATTGCTCTGGATAGCTTATTCTTTTTTATTTTTTTCATTATAAATGTCTCTGTAAAGTAGATATTTTAAGACATTTATAAAACAGCAGCAATAATTTATTATACTTCTAAAATTAAAATTAATAAGCCTGACCTGTTAAATAATGGCAATCTTTAATATTCTTCACAGGAGACTTGCTAGACACAGGACTTGGGCTATTATTTGGAACACCTATATGGGAAGGCAATAAATAAGTTAATTCTGATAGTGCTATTGAGAAAATTTCAGTAACAAGGCTTAATAAATTGTGTCATAGTAAAGCCCTGCTCCATCTCATATTCTTTTATTTCATTCTTGGACTGATCATGCCACTAAAACGAGTCTATCATTGTTAGCAAAGTTTAACTTCCATTGGTTGAGTGGAGATTAGAGAGTAGCATCATGTGGTAAAACTAAATTCTGCAAATTCAGTATATTATGTCTGTCTGTATATAGCACAGAAACTGCCCAACATCAGTCCTCCTCAGAAAGCAGATTCTCCTTTATTTCATAGTATAAATATGAAATAAATACATGATGAGGATTCTAATCAAGATTTTAGCTGCACTGAAACCTACCTTGGGTCGATTTAAGAAGTTTCACAGCTACTCGATGTTGGGCTTGAATGAGCTCCAAGTGTAAATCCATTAAAAAAACATTCTCTGTTCCTGTCTTATCATCACCACATCCCAACAGAGAATTCAAATTCTGATAATTTGAGTCCACCTAATAAACAGGAAGAAGCAATTAAGTAAATGAACTTTTATTACTTAGTTTGCTATGTTTGACATTGATATTACTGTATTAGTAAGTTGAAAAACACTGAAATTTGTCTTATCTGTGTAATTTGCTGTTATCCAGGGAAGCATGTAAGGAAGAATGACTTGGAGAAAGCATGGATAACAGGCAAAGAAAACCTGAGACAAAAGCCTGAGAATCAATAGGAAACTGGATTAGTAATACATACAAAACTGCAGGAAAAATGTGTTATCAATCCACAGAACAAAGATTCTATTGGTGTCAAATGATAATATTTAGAAAATCTGAACTCCAGCAGCAAAAATTAATTTTACTAAGAAGCAGTTGCAAGCAACAAATATGAAAAGGATTTCTGCATTTATTTTATAGGAGAAATCTACAAATGAGAATTATTTCCAAAAGAATAATGCCAAAGAAAACCTAAAAGAGTTTATAATTTATTGCTGAAAGGGAAAGTGTTGTTACTACCACAAAAATATTTTTTTTTCTATTCTCTTCCCACATGAGGTACATTTAATAATGCTAAGATTTCCAAGCATGAGGAAAATATGAATTTTGTGTCATCAAAAGCCCATGTATTATTTATAGATTCTGATTCAGTGTAGTTTGTGTAGACTTTACCTTTGTATAGCAGTTGTCAAATATCAATTTCCCATCTGGTAGAAGGGTCATCAAGTGAAATGTGTTCATTACATTAATGGCTTTTTCAAGACTTTCATAAGCTACTTGCAATTGTTCTGTAGGACTTTTCTGAAATGAAAACACATAGAAACACACTGCATTAGAAAATAGCACTAACATCTATAACAGGGGCTGCCTACAGTAAAGTGCTGTTATTTTTAGCTGCTGTAGTTTAAACTCTGTCAAATAATCTTTATACAGGCACTGCACCCCATGCTTTCATATATTAATATCAGTGTTTTCCATTTCAAGCCTTTTTAATTAAGGACTTCTTTTCTTTTTGCTCTCAAAACCCAATTTACTAATTCAAAGAGTTATAAAAGAATGAAACTGAACTTTAAAAATTAAGGAATGTATTTATTACAAGCAGTTTTTCAATGTTTGATTAGATTTTTTCCTCTGCACTGGCATGATTGTATGTAATGTCATCTTTCTAAAACTAAATACAAACTTGTATGAAAAGGTTCAAGCAGAAAGAAGGGTTCTTATGCTATTTAAAAACACTGTATTAATGAAAACTAATTAAACATTACCTTCAATATTTCAGGCATATCACAGGTTTCATCTTCTGGAGAGACACTTCTTTCTTTTTTAGAAGAATAAAATGAAAAAGAGAAAAGGGAATATACTTTAGTAAAAAAAAATATAACATTTCATTAGCTCTACTATTAACTTTAGTGTCTGGCAATAGTTCAGTTCTTTGGTACTTTGACATGTAATTATGTTGGGTTTTGAATAGTTTTGGGGGTTTAAACACAATAGCTATTTATACTATGTATGTATATAGTATATGTATATATATATATAGTTATATATGCACAGTTATACAAATTCAGTATATGCTAAACCAGTAACAGTATTTTAAATGTATCCTATATTTCACAGCAACACTATATCCAAGCCAATGAAACTTGTGCTGATTTAATTCCTCACATTGTTGCAGAATTCTTCTCAATTTTCCATTTTTAAATCAACTCAAAACTATTGTTCTCTAATTCACAGTGGGTTTAATGTTAATTTAACTTACAAGAAGATTTTTAAATATGTGAAGTGATATTTTTATGATATATGCTATTAGAATTTAATATTGCTTGAAGGGGTTTTATCACTCTTGTAAAGATACTTTGGATTGTTTATTTTCATTTATAAAGAATGAATCCAGAATTGTGTTTTCCTTTCAAGAACAAGAGGAATCAGTCAAAATGAGAGGATTGTCTCATTACAATAATTTTTGGACACATATATATGTCAAAGTTTACAAGTGAGAGAAGTTCCAATCTTGAAGGTTATTCTTGAAAGAAAACCTGTGTTTTATTAAAAGTTTTACCTTCTTTTTTCTCAGCTGTACTTGTAGAATCAGCTATATTTTCCAATGTTACAGTTAGCCACAAGGATATCTCTGCAACCATTATAACATTACTATCTGCTGTGCTGCTCTTATGAATTACTTCATTTATTATCCAGAGTAAATAAAACCACTAAAAAAAGAAGGAATGAGAAAGAATCAAGACAGAGTTCAAACAAATTTTTGGAAGATACTGATGCATTACAGAGGTAGATAGGGTTTTGCACTCAAAATGGTTTAAAAATATTCATAAACATGGACACAAATCCTGTCTTGGACTTTACTTCTTTTTCTGAATGTCACCAGACAGAGCTGCTGAATTGATGCTGCTTCAGTGCCTTCATACAGCAGGCTTTTTTTTAATATATACTATCTTTTTAGTTATTATTTTAGAAAGGTTTCTGAATCTTCTGTGGGTCCATTTTTTATAGCTGTCACAGTGTGGTAAGCTTTCCAGCTGATCTGATCATTTGTCTCTTTATTTATCCCCATATAAAATGAACTCCCCCAGAAACTGTTTGGCTAAGTAGTGTAAATTCTGCATTTCACCTAGAGCCTCTCAGGCTCAAGAAAAGCACAAGGTCAGGCTGTGGCACTATGCAGGGGTCAAATACTATTGATGCCATCTTTCTTCTCTTAAGCTTGAAGATTTTAGTCACTTTCTTTAACTGATCTGGGGAACTTTCTGGAAATAAATTGATATATTCCATAACAACAAATCAAATGCTTTTTTTTTTTATATCATGCCCAAATGATATTCACTGGTTTAGTTTCTTTCTAACATGGCAGAGAATGGGTTACCTTGCTGGGAACAGGCTAAGAGAGATTTTTATATTGACATATGGAAGCACAATGTGTTCAGAGTTTATATGCTATTCACAATGTCAGTAAAGCAGATTTATCTTCATTTTATTACAAGAAAATGTCTTAGACTGGATACCAATATTTTATCTTGGCTTTACTAGAACAGGTTGCATCTATATTAAGGCAAATATGCTATAATTAATAAAAGATTACTTGGTAAGCTTTGTATTTTATGTAGTCACTTCCAGTTGTTTGGATTTGCTGGAGTTCTGTTTTACACTTCTGCCACAAAAAAATTATTGCATCAAGAAGAATTTCTTTGTCAGGATGGGTATTCTGGAAAGAAAAAAACAGCACAGTTGTGGAAACAGGTATGGATGTAAACACTCTCACAACACTCAGAAACACTAACTATACAAGACATTTTAGGTATTGTTTGGTTTGGTTTGGTCTGTTTGTTTTTTTCTTTTCTATTATTAACAAGATCTTAAAAGTAACTTTAAAATAATGAAATGGAGGGGCTGGGGAGAGCTTATTAAGGTGGGGGTTTTTTTTATTACAGTATTTAAATATTTGTAAAAAATGATCAAAATCAGCTATATCATGTAACTTCACCACCAGTGAATTCTCTGTTAATCAGGGGAGAATTTGTCTCTCTTTCCTGGACAGAATAGCTACTGAGGAGATTCCTGAGAATGTGTAGAAGAATCCAGAGAGTTTATATCCAGGTAACCTCCATGAGACAGTTGTCATGTAAACCTGCTAAACCTGCTGTCTAAAGGTATAACTACCTCCAGGCAAAATATTTTGACACCAAATATTACATTAAAGCTGAAAACGAGTGTGCTCCAGTTAAACTCATACTGGGGCAATATTCAAATTAGATCTAAAATAAATGTTGCAGTTGAGATAGGCCATCTTAGCAGAAGAGTGGGGTTTTTTAAGGAAAAATGGTCATTAGATCACAAACTATTTTAATGTAAATGCTAGTGGAGATACTGCACTGTAATTGTTTTTCCCTTATAGCACATCAAGGGAAATCTCAGTCTGAGGAAGTGAACTACAAGTGGCTACTCAGGGAATAAACCATCAGATCTATAATGGGATTATTCTGTCCTAGAGAATTCAGCACAAAAAAAAAAATCCCACTCTGGTTTTGCTGTTTCTACTGCTTGTTTGTTTGTTTGCAGTGAGAATTTACCCTAAATTACAGGCATACTGCTGCTATAAAGGCACTATCATTCCTCAGGGTAACTGCTCCCATTTCTGTAATGTTACAGAATATTTTCTACAGCTGAGCATATCTGCCCAACTAAATCTACTATACCTGAAGACATTTGATGTTTGCCTGATTAGCTGAAACATGCAATTAGCACTGTGATTTAATATACATTAAATATTTTTAAATAGCCTGATTACACAGCACCAATTAAAAAAATCTTTAAAAAAAATAATCACAGACTGATCACATTTCATAAGTACATTTTTTATATTCTTGTACTTTGTTATCATTGAAGTGATTCTTTTAGTCTTCAATTATATGCATTCATTCATTACAAATTACATGATTCATTGAGAAATGTCTCTAGTTCTGTTATTACCTCAGATGTGGATACACTGGAAAGCATTGTTCTTGCCAAAATGATAAGATCATAAGGCTCCTCATGCTTCAAGGAATCCTCTACATTCCACATTTGGAAAAAAAAAGAAAAGCAATATGTTATTTCCAGTTATAAATCTATGTTTGAAAACATCTGAGTTCACTGATTTACCAGTTTATGCCAACAGATAATATGGGCTAGGAAACAGCAAATTAAAAGGGGATAGATATTCCCAAGTTTATTCAGTTCTGAAGTGAGCATTTGTACTTTAGGAACCAGAAAGTTTTCAAGATGTTTGTAGGTTTTCAGAATGTCACAGAATTAAACAACAGTTGCTTTAACAAGTATTTCTTGCTTCAGTGTTAAGAAATGTTATATAAATATAAT
>JANHGL010025907.1:4759-27878 GCA_024611195.1 Ceyx melanurus
CCCCCCCCGCGTGCGTGGCGGGGGGCGGCCGGGGGGGGGGGGGGGGGGGGGGGGGGGGGGGGGGGGGGGGGGGGGGTGCAGCAGGACATCCTGCCCATGATGGCCCCTGTGGATGCACCACAGCCAGCGCTGCCCCCAGAGAAACACGGGTGGCCGGGGGGGAAAAGCAGCAGGTGGAGGGGGGACTGGACCATCTGACAGCGCTACAGTGACTCATCCTGGCTGATGGAAAGCTCCCTATAGAACATTTAGGGGCAGGCAGGGTGTCTAGGACTGGAGTACCACTGCCCTTCTACAGCTACACAACTCAGACACTCCACACACTTCCCCTTTCTTGTCAATCAAACCAGCTTCAGTCCCCGCCACTGGGTACTCAGGGGTTTAATAAGCTGAGCTGCTTCCAGAAGTGCTTTAAGTGAGCTGAGGCAGATGCAACTGGGAGGAGCTGGCACAGATCATATCACCAGGCTGAAACCGATCCATTTCTGTACATGAAATGCAGAGCAGGGACTGGATACCCCCCCAAAATTACAATTCTGCCTTCAGTGAGATCAGAGAAAAACACAGTAGAAAGAAGAGAGATAATGAAGGCTTGGTGGTTTGATGTAGGGGACTGAAATGCTGCATCACAGTGAGAAGATGAGGGACCTGACGCACCCCTCGACAGGAAGAGAAAAACTGAGTCAGTGCCTATTTAAAAACCCCTCTTTTAAAGGACACAGTCAGACAGGACTCTCCTAGAGGAATGCCTATCAGCACAGCAGGCTGCTGTCACCAGAGGGAAAAAGGAACAGCACTAACCAACTCCTGGGGGAAGCTGGACACTTTGTGGGGACAGAAGAACAAGAAACACGGGCCACCCGTAACAGGCTAACAGATTTAAGCTGCATTTCCCACAACACTGTCAAAACTTTAACCACAAAGGTTATTAAGGCCAGAGACACCCACGTGTTGCACTCCTTCAGACACTTACCAAGTAGTACTTCTTGCTCTTGGGTGTGTACTCTGGATCCCACTCCTCATCCCTGGTTCGTTTCTGGAAGTCGTTGTTGCCACCACTGTTGCTGTTATTGTTGCCTGAAAAGTTGCCTCTGCCCCATCCTCTCCCTCTGGCTCTGAACTGCTGCAAGAGCAAAATATGGAAGGAAAATTAAATGGTTGCAATGGCAGCACCATCCCACCCCTAGAATGGCTTCCAGGGTGCCCAAGATCTACAACATCATCTCTCTGACCATCCCAGAAATCCTTTAATCTATCCTTAAAACATCTGGGGTTTTCTAGCTCATCTGCTCACACAGGGCCTCACAGGTTCTATAAGGCTGCTGAAGATCACACAGAGGCACTTCTAGAGCTCCCAGGAGACAGCCCCTGACAAGCACAATACACATACAAGACACTCACAAAGCCAAGGCACAAGAACTGCAAAGGGCACTCGTGGCTGTGACCAGATGAGTCAGCTCAGCAGCCTAACCCAGACCAACCAAGCCCATCATGCTGCCCATGGGGTTGCTCAGCAATTACTAATGCACTGAGGCTTCCTGATCCTGCTCCTGCTCCATAGGTCTTGATCTCAACTGTTCAGACCATGTTCTCAGCACCCTGGTTTGTGCTCCACATCAGGAGATCACAGTAACTAACTGTGGAAGAGCAACACACAACAGCCATGTTTTCACCCCTCTGGGACTCGACAGTTGGGGCAGGGGGTGGAGAGTACTTACAAAGGTCCCTCTGGCTCTTCCTCTCTCATTTGGACCAGTGAATTCCTTAGTCCCAAGTCGGGACTTGTCGAAGCCTGTGGTGCTCTCCTCTCTCTCCTCAGTCTCCTCGGGATACTCCTCTGCCTTGGCTGAGTGAGAGGATCGTGAAGATGATGAACTGGATCTGGACCTCTCCCGTACCCTCCGGTGTTTCCTGTTTCATGGACAGGAGAGAGGGGTGAGGATGACACCAACAGGGTTAATCACTCTGCTGTGACTGTTTCTTTATCACTCCCTATCAATGCAATGCTCTCCTCTTCCTACTGAGGAGGAAAAACCACAGAGAGCTCGGCCTTGGCCACAACACACAGATCTAACAGCTCCCCAGTCTCCTCCAGAAAGAACCTGTTGCTTCTTTCTAAGGTGCTTACACCACTTACTCAGAGATAAACATGCATCTATCAAGTTTTTGTCAAATGGAAGAGTAAGCTAATAAATTGAAGCAGAGTCAGATTTAAACCTGGCTGCTCACTCTAACACAACAGGAACAAGGAAAGGTGACTCACCCACTGACACACGGAGCCTTCACATTTACCTTTAAGAGTTACTGAGTGTTTCAGACAGATACAATATCACACGCAGAGGAACAACTCAGCCACTGTATGCACACGGTGTCATCTCCAACCTTAGCAGAAACGTGCAAGGCAGAAGGAAATGGCTATTATGTTTCCTACATACTTTTTCTTTGAGCCTTTGTGGCTTTTCTCCGTTTTCTCAGTTGATCTTTCCCTTGAGTGACTTGAATCTCTCGAGTCCACCGATTCTCTGGATTTATCACGTTTAAGATCCCTTTCCTTATGTTTTTTACGGCGTTCAATATCAAGGCGCAGGTCAACAGGGTCGTCCTTATATTTGCCTTCAGCCTACAAGTGCAGGGAAGAGGGGAGAGTTGAACACAGAGATTTACAGCACACAAGATCAGCACCATTACTTTGCTATTGACTGCACAGACTTCTGCAGAGCAGTTTATCTGAATACTAATCAATAATCCATTTTAAGATGTAAAACAATGTGCTATTAAGTTTCCTTTTGTCAGAATTCAATTTTCCTACCACTTTAAGATCACTGCTTTTTTAGCTTTTATTCTCCTCTTTTCAACAGCATTAAAGTACCCTGGTTATAGGGGAGGGAAGAGGGCAGAAGCTGACATTTACTGTACACCACAGCCAGGGAGAGATAAGAACAACCTGGGAAGCCAGCTGACTATGTCTCAGAACTACATCCTGTGGACATTTCTCCCTGAACAGCAGCACACTCACTGTCCTACTGACAGACATCAGCTAGCAAGGGGCAGGGAGGCAGCACTCAGGAAGAAGCAAAAGCTCTTTTGCTGCTTGGAGATAGCCAAGATTGTGATTCCTGGTTGAAGTGCAGAGATGGAGGCCACTGAAATGCAGCAACCAAGTGCACCTGGGAGAGGGCCAAGACCCCCTGACATGCAGCCTTCGGCAGGGCTGTCGGGAAGGTTTGCTCTGCAGCAGACGTCACCTCCACTGATGTCACCACAGATGGAAGCATTTCTCCACCCAATCCAAGCAAGTCTGCTAATGCAAGTGGGCCCTGGCATCTCACAAAGCAAACACCAACCAGCTGTAGGAAAAACACTCAACTCACTTGTCATTTTTTCATTTAAAAAAACCAACCAACTGGTAATGTTTGCTTTGAGTTCTATTTAAAGTGCTACTTAGCTAATGGACTGTTTCTTTGGCAACTGAGCAGCTGTGTTACCTGTGCACACCTGAGGAGCAGTGGTACCTGGTTGAGACTGTGCTGGCTGCACCCAGGGGAGCAGCAAAGTGACTGTGGCTGTGGTTGTGACAAACACTGAGCTGAGGGGCAGCGACACCGCGGCCACCCCTGCCCCGCTCTGCCAGGGCTACTGGGTTTACACAGCACTACTCTTGGAAACCACAACTCAACAGGCAACATACATCATATTATATTAATCGTCTTGAATTAAATACAAAAGGATTAGTAATTCTCTAGCTATTAAATTTTTTACTTACATGAGTTTCTAAACACTTTTTTGTTTAAATAATTATGTCAAATAACGCAGGAGCGAGAGCAGCCGTTTTGTTTTGGTATTTTGCTCTTCTACTTTCCCCAGGCCAAGAGCTTTAATTTCTACTCTGAGAATAAAACTGCTCCCGACACGATGGATGACAGAAAAGTGACAAAATCAGCAGCAGCTCCCTTATGTGGTACAGCAAACACCTATTTGGGTTTGGGAGGGCACGTCTGTTTCACGGAAGGCTGGCGAGCTGTTTGGAAACCACGTTTATAATACACTCTGCCAAGCTGATGCTCAGAGTTCAGGCCCATCAAATCCATCTCACCATCGTCCATGTCAAGCCACAAGTGTGTTTGGAGAAAATCGAAAACAAATATGAAACAAGTAAGGTTTCAGCAGGACTGTTTAAAATCTCTTCAACGTTCAACGTAAATATGTATGAAGGTGAATAAACACAGGTTAAAATCCCAAACATTTTACGTTAAGCCATTTTTATCATGGTTTACAGTGAGTGCAATGGCTCAACACTCATCTACTCAGAACAGCTAATACACTAATTTCCAAATGGTCTGGATCTACTCAGACAAGTGCTGAATGTTACAGTAACAGCAATCAACAGAAATGGCACAGTAAGTTGTTAGAACAGAATTTATAATCCAATTAACAGTGTATTTGGTTTAGATAAGTATTTAGTTTTACTTTCCTCTTTTTGACATGCATGTCTTTTTGAAAACATGGTTGGAAATATTGCATGTATACAATTGATTTGATAATACTTACAAGCAGAAAAATATCACAAAAAGTCTCTTCTCTCATCATGGGCACTTGTTCCAAAAATCCTCTCTCTTTTTCTCAAGCTCACCTCAATTGACTTTGGGGTCATTTACCATAGTCTAACCACTTCACAAAGGTTGTTGATACATTTTTAATAAAAATTAACCCTTTGTAGTTCATTTTTAGAATTATGCCCATCCTTAAAAGAAAAACACAAACTTAAGTAGAGAGTAATTTAAACAAAAACATCACTGTTAAGTTCATGCCCAATGCACTCATTTTGTTGAATTAAACTAATCAGAGTAACAGTTCACCTTGAAGCCAGGATCTCTGGGACTTTTCGATTCCTCTTGAGAGAATCCATGTTTTCTAAAAGTACTGGGAGATATATCTATCCTCCTGGAAGGAAGGAAAGTACAGATACAATTCTTGCTCATCAGAAGAATCTCAAGTTTTTCAATCACATGTCATTCAAAGCTGACCATTGTTTCCAAAAGTATTTTCAACTCACCATGTTTCTTCCCCACCACCCCCTTTTTTTTTTCCCTGAAGCTAGTTATACACTTGAATTATTCCACAACTACTCTAGAATTTGAGAGAAGAAAATCTGAAATACCCCTGAAATATTAAGACAGTGTCTAATGGCACCAACCTGTGGATTTCAGGGCTCTTTTTGTTTTTAGCTGCGTCTTGTTCCATTCCTTTCTTTAGATATTTGGTAAAACGTTCATTCAATGTCATTGTTGAAGACCCAAAGTGATGTTCTGTGGGGGTTGAGTAAACAATGCCAAAACATTAATGCCAGTTTTCTAAACAGACAAAGTGCACCAGTGCTCCAGCCTAGCCCAGTTCAGCTGCAGGGCACGGGGAGCAGGCTGCTGAGCTCTGACCAATGCTGCTGACAAACTACAACTGCACTCTTCAAACTAACCATTTATTCAAGTGAGTCACAAATCCCCTAAAAGACAAATTCTAAGTCACAACCTCTCTGAATACTGCTTGAGTAAACCCAAGAATGTCTCTTCTGCCTTTCCAGGAGGAATGATTCATGTAACTACACAAGACTTGTGATTGGGCTGCTATCTGCAGTGCTATCTGCTAGCAAACAGCTCCTGGAGCAAGGGAGGAGGGACCCTTCATCTGAGGACACCCAGTTCTGACCTACCTCTTACATGATGGACTATAGTCACTATATGTTGAGCAAACAGTTCAGAGGGGCTTCGCTGAGACTGAGCAGACTGGATGTGGTGGAAAATGGAACGGAATTCTTGCTCTTTCTTGTTGCTGTGCACGAGGTCACGACACAGCTTGCGTTCCTGAGCCAGGATGCCACTTGGGCTAGAAAAAAAACAGAGCACATGGAATGAGGAGAACAGGGAAAGGCAGTTTCAGATGACAAGTGTCTCAGAAGCTGGAAGCTGACTGCACTTTTTACCTAGAACATTCACCAGCTTATTTCAACATCTCAGAAATGGACTGCTCCAGGTTACTGTCATAATTCAGGTCACTTGTTACTCAGAAAATATCAATTTCTTACCGTGCAAGATCTTCATCAAAGGAATCCATCCGAATATTGACTTGGGCCTCACGAGTGATGGAGAAAGAGGATTTGCCAGGAGTCAGCCCCTCTACTTTGGTTCCTGGTTTCTCCTTCACCTCAGAAGTCTTCCTTGGTGGGGGTGAAGAACTTTTTTCCTGGCTCGATTTGTAAGTGGTCACTCTGAAATTCTTTTCAGGAACAAAGCCCCTGTGACCTGGCTCAGCTCTCTTCGATGCTGGCCTCTCCTCTTTTTTTGACCTTTCTGAATAGCTTTCCTCCTCCATTTCATCAGATTTCCTTTGCTTCTCTTTCCCAGGTGGCAGGAACACCACACCTTCCCACTTCCCCGATCGATCCTCCTCTTGGCTTTTACTCGAAGTTGCCATGACTTTAAACTTGGGCTCGTCATCAAACTCCGACTCTTTTCGGCCCTTTGCTTTGTCTTTCTTTTCCTGCTCGTCTGTTTCCTCTTTCCCATAATGACTTTCCTTGTGGAACTCCGGGACCTTGAGCTTGTCAAAGTCATCCCGGAACTTGTAGCGCTTGGGCGACTGGCTGCCGCGGAATCCCTTCTCCGAGTCGCCTTTGGAGCCGTAGGAGTCGGGTTTGGCTTTCCCGTCTGTTGATCCCAACTCTGAGAAATTCCCTTTTTCTTTACTTTTTTCCTTTTCAACATTTGTTACTTTCTGCTCCTTATCTTTCCCATTCTCAGTCTTCTGCTCTTCCAGATACCTGTTCATAAAACAGAGATTGAAGCAGTTCTTATTAAAAAGCAAGGAGGTGAATGCTTCAGATGAAAGCAGACACATTTTAGCCAACACCAAGCTATGCATGTACAGAAAGCTGTCTCTAGGCCCTAAGATAGTTAAAACGTAGAGCAGATTACTCAGCCTGGACTTAAAACTTGCAGTTCTCAATAAATTCAGCAGATGTAGAAGAAAATGGATATGCAGAACCGATGAAATGAGGCTCAAGAACAAATAAAAACAGCTTACCCACAGATTCAGTTTAAGGAAAATAGTAACATCTTACCCACTCGGTTTATTTACTTACAAACCTGGTTCAGGAGAACAACACATCAAAACTTTCAAACTGGGCTTTTCTGCTTTAAACAACACACTGGAAATAAAAGCCTCAAAAGCTACTTCAAATTTTGGATGTAAGTTTCATAGGTAAGCTAAATATTTCATGACAGACTGTAAATACAAATAAAAGCAAAAAGGTTAACAGAGGAGAAAAATTATTTGGCTGTGAGAAGTCAAAACACTTGTAGAGAACAACAATTCAGCCACTTTAAAGCATCAGAACTACTACGGTTCACAGCATTCATTAAGCAAAACCCCAACTTAGAGGGAACAGTGGTAAAGCCCAGGGCCATTAGTTCAGTGCTTTGGAAAGTCCAAACAAGACTTACAGCATTTTTTGTTCTTTTTAAGTTGCAGGCATCCTTGATATTGAATCAGTTCAAAATAACTTCAATCAAGGTTTAAAAGCATTTGTGAATACTCCTGAACTGTTTAGAACAAAGGGTCACCTCCAGGCACAATCTGCAGTGGACTGACCAAGTGAACAGGGGAAGGCAAAGCCTCCTCTGTGGGGGGATGTCTCAGTTTCAGTTGGTGCCTTTGCTTCTCACACTACCCATGTGCACAGGCACAAGCACTTGCTGCCTCTGGCTGCTTGCAGCAGGATAGGCAGCCAGAGTAAGTTTTGCTAATTTAGAGGATCTAATGCAATTCAAAAATGCAATACTAAAAAAATAAGTCTTTAAGCAAGTAACTTTGAAATGCCAGCTGCCAGTGTGGCCAGTTAGGCTGACAGAAAACCTCACCAGGCCCATCTTGAAGAGCCATGAGCACTTCTGCAGGGGACCTACTCCAGTTTTCTGCCTTGGCTAGTTCTACCTCAAACGTCCTACAGTGCAGAGCCAGGCTGCATTCATTCTGCAACCCAGAGAGGCTCTGTGCCAGCCAGCAGCCAGCTCCCTCAGCACCCCACACACCCTCGCGCCTCCTGCAGAGCCCCCACACCCAGCCTGCTCCAACCACGGCACTGCAGGGAGACCACCACTTGCCTTTTGGAGAAGGCTCCTCCTCCAGGAGCTGTGGATTCCTCCTTCTGAGACACACCATAAATCGAACTGATGGGCGTTGGACTTTTGCACACAGGGCTCTTCCTTGTCGGGCTCAAACCCGCCGAGCCGTGGTCGAAGGGACTCTGAGCCTGGAAGGAGGGGCCGCCGCTCTGCAAGGCAGAGCTCATCTGGGAGGGGGTGGACAGCGGGGGGCTGGACTTGGGCAAGGGGCTGGGCCGGGGAGAGCGGCGCCTCACCACCACCGACTGCAGAGGGCTTTTCAGGGCGGGGCTGCGCTCCCGCGGGCTGAGTTCGGACACAGACGCTCTGGACGCCGAGCCCGTGCCGTAGGTGGTCAGATCCTGCCACGGCTTGGATCCCTCGGACGCCTTGACGTCTTGAGCTGCTGCTGCTGAGAACGGCTGCTCCTTGGACTCGTCCCCTTGGTTCTCCCCCGCGGCCTGAGACGCCCGCGTGTCCTTGGAGGATGATTTTTTCTCCTTTCCAGATTTGCGCTTGGAAGACTCGACTCGGCTGTGGTTCGAAGAAGACCGGGACGAGGAGGATCTCCGCGAGCGGTCGGACGAGGACTTGTCAGAATTCCTGGAATGACTTCTCGACCGTGGCGAGGGAGATCTTCTCTTGGGCGACCGGGAGCGCGACCTGCCCCGGCGAGGGCTGTAGGCTTGGCGATAGTTCTGCCAGTTGGACCTGTAGTTCCCATATCCTCCTCGGTTGTACTGGCCCCATGGATAAAACCCTCGGTTTCGCCCACGGAAATAATAGGGTCTCCTGTACCCTCTGTTGTGGCCTCGGAAATCCCGGTTCTGATAGACCCGGGGGTGGTTCCTTTCTCTGTTATGAGATGGAGAGTAAGATCTTGAACGGGACCTAGAACTGAGAAGAGAAAAAAAAGGACAAAAAACATTTTAGCTCATTGTTCCGTCACAACATTTATTTGAAGCTATAAAAAAATAGTTTATTTCTAAGCTTTAAAAAGTAATTTCTTTGGTTTACCCTCATCCAGGCGAGGTATTTGTTTCACTTTTCCCTCCATAAGTTGCAGTGGAAAATAACCCATATATGTGATTCTCCCAAACAAATATTTAACTTCAAGATCACAGTAAGTATACATTGCTCTTCATTTTTCCAGGCCAAACACGACTGTTATCCAGCCTCAGGACAAGTCACTGATCTCGAACTTCCAGCCCTTTCCAGATCAAGGTCAAGTTTTACCTCCTCCTGGAGCTCCTCCACAAAGTATTTCTTTATGCACATCGTGTTACCATCATTAGAACACAGCCCAAATCTTCCTCTTGTGTCCCAAGTTCTCATGTGCTTTGAAGTTCTGACAATCAAGCAGCTCGCTGCTTGACAGGGTAAAAAGCAAAAGCCACACTTGAGAAGCTGGAGCTGCAGCAAGCAGAGCAGGGGGACTTGCTCTGCAGCCTGAGACCACGAGGTGGCACTGCTCAGGGGCCCTCTGCTCCCACCAGAACACTCCAAGAACAGAGCTGCATCCAAGACAAGTACCAAGAACACAGATTTAACTGGGAAAACATGAAGGGATAGTTGTTCCAAGTCTCTTCCACTGAATTTTTGGAGCGGTAACTGTTTAAAAGCTACACAGGATTAAACCAGCTTTACAGTGTGTGTTTCACAGCTGCAGAAAACCAAACTCCTGCTGGGAGTCCGAGATTTTAACAAATCTGCTTTAGTGAACAGAGAAAGCATCCAAACTAGTATGTTTAAATAGATATTTTTTCCCCAACAGATTTTTACTAAATTATGTCCATTAGAAACACTTCCATGGTTCCTTCTTCCACAAAGAGAGATCTGGCTCTGAACCACTCCTCCTCACATTCCGAACATGCACTTCAAAGGTTGGCAATGCAGAGCTCACTGCTGCCCCTCTCTGCTCACACCCCCCTAGCCCCTGGCACAGCACTGCCCTTACAGCTCCTACACCACCCAACACATGTGTGTGGTCACAGGCACATTTGAATTATGGTTTTATTTTTTCCACCTACCAAAGAGATCACAGCTTATCAGGAAACTGATCATTCTACAGCCAGCACTAGCCAACAGCTTAAGAATAGTTTTACTGTCTCATCCTTTACTTCAACAACTGAAAAATCCAAGCAACTGATCTGAGACACTTCCTCATTGGAATGACAGGAGGAGGGAGAGCAGGGAGGCAAAAGGCAAGAACCACTCACACTGATGGTCAAAAGCACCATGCACACACATGCTACTGTTTCCAGGCCACTCCTGCAGGTGTGATCCACCACCAGCAAGGGTGGCACCAGCCCTGCTGTTCTCTGCTCCCAAAACCTATTCTATGGCTTTAAGGAGGTGTGCAGCAGGAAGGTTTCACTCTAAAAGTTGCAGAGATTATTTACAAGATATCTTCTTGGAAAAATACAGTAACTTATGTAAAAGCAACACCACAGGTGTCAATTCCCTGGCTGTGCCAGCTAACACAACACTGCTCTGCTTCTGAAGCACTGGTTCACAAGAGTTAAAAATGAAAAACAGAAGTCATAAACAAAGCAAGAAATACCAGGCAGACTCCAACACGGCAATACAGCTTAGAACAAACAGTAAAGCTACCAGAAGAAGAGTAAAGCCATTTTTGTGTGTACACTGCAGTACAGTGTAAAGAACTTCCAGGCCAAGACAGCACGAGACCTACCTCGGAGGGTATCCTAACGCCATGCAGGAGGACTGGTCTGTACCAACCCCCTCCATCCTGATGCTTTTGGTAAAAAAGCAGTTATTTATAAAGCAGAAGTAGATTCAGCAGCAGCACAGAGGAAACAATCATGTTTGCACAGGGTGCCTTTGTTTTCAACTGTCAAAGTTCTTCTTAGCTAGGCAGATATTCCCAAATGACCACGGACCTTCCAGCTTTCCAGCCTCCTCCTGGAAGGACTCCTGCTGACTCGAGTCTCCGCCTCTAGTTTGGTTTTGTCATGTCCTCCTCTCTCCAAACTGTACATTTATTAGAGCCTCTGCATTTTGAAAACCCCTTTAATTGTTAACAGTTGCATGAGTTTACAGTCTAATGATTTTCAGAATGTGTTATTAATTTCAGATTAGTGAAAAAGCAGCTGAACATCATTGTACCCAGTCCAACTGGAATGTCTTTGCCAGGCAGAAAACACTTAGCCAGAAGAACAGGAAAGAAACAGATATCCTGATATTTAGGGGGAGGACAGGAGCCTTTAACTGTCCTGAGAAGCAGCAATTCAGGGAGGTAAGAACAACTATTAAGGACATCAATGACTTCTCAAAATTAACTGCAGTGAAGTTTAAGTTCACCCACTCAGCACAGCCCTTTCTGTTCACAGACTCCTGCACGGGGAGGGGCAGGGAAACACCACCAGCTGCCTCTCCCTTCCATGGCAGCACCTCAACCTGTCTGGAAAACTTGTCCAAATTCGTTTTCAGAGGGGGGAAGCATGTGGCAGCTGCAAATACTCCTCACATGTGGGATCTATTACACTGAAAGCTTAAAAAAAAGCCAAAGCTGTTCAACAAAACAAAGGAGACAGTTTTGCTGTTGACATTCCCAGCTTTTCTTCCCCACTCTGACCATATAATGTGCTAAAACTCTCATAGCAGTGAAGCAAATGCCCACTCAAAAGTTGTATCTCAAAATAATCTCAAGCCAGGATAAAAAGCTATATATTTTTTTCACTTTTGAGAACTTCAAACACCACCATTAGCCATGAGTACTTTTAATCCAGGAAACTGGATCTCAGATGGTGTGTGTGGAGCACTGGGACAAGCACAAGGGGCTATCCAGTTACAGACAGCAGCAATGGAGAGCTGCAGTACTTGGGGAGATCCATATGCATTTTCACATGGGCTTCTGGGAAAACCTCTGAGCAAAGCCAAAGTACAGAAGAGCTCTCTAAGGGCTCAGTGTAAAAACACTGTGATAACTCCACTGTGGCCTGGATCCCAGACAAATGAATTACACCAACAAAACCACCTCCTGATTTACCTGGGTATCAAAGCATCTGTTAGCATTTGTGGCACAGAAAAGTACAATTGCTGTTCCCCAAAACCACGCTACAGAGATCAGATTATGGGCTCAAAAGAACAGTCCTGACCATGCTGACAAACAGCCACCATTTACTCTCCCAGCTCGTGGAAAACACTTCCCAACAGCACAGGCTGGCTGAAACAGAGGAGAAACAGCGGCTGAGACACAGGACACTATCTGTGCTAGAATCAAATCAAAGCCTTTCCCTGGAGAAGAGTTGGGTGGCCATGGCAGGAGGAAAGGCAGAGTCACTGACCTGAGTCTTCGCTTCCTGGAGCGCGAGACGGAGCGCGAACGGGAGCGGGACTTGGAGAAGGAACGGGAGCGAGACCTCGACCCTGACCTCGAGCGGGACGAGCGGGACCCGGACTTGGATTTGTTAGTTTTGGACATCTCTGCAAGCACCTGCCAGCTGTACCTGAAGGAAACAGAGAAATAAAAAAACATATTGGAAAACAATGAAAGATCCGGGAGAGCGGGCAGCATTCGGCAGCCTGACGAATGACAGAGTGACGGGGAGCCCAGAAATACCCATTGGAAATACCAACGTCTGAAGTGGCTGTCTAATAACAGATGAGTGGTGTTGGGCTCAGAATAAAGTGTTTATTTCAGTCTATAGAGGAAATCTGCAAAAAAATAAAAGGTTTTCAAGCCAGAGTCATCAGAAACAGCAGTGCTGCAGCTGATTGCTGAGAGTGACGGCAAACCCCAGGAGTTTACTGCCAAAAACCCCCAAATCCACCCTCCAAACTCTCCTCTGAGTTTGCAGCTGGAATCATGAACAGAAACAACTCCAGACACGCAAGAGCAGCCCCACAGGCTCAGCTCTGCGTCTCCCTGGACACTCGGGATAGGTCCTGGATGGTGTCCTGCCTGCTGGGCAGTTTATGCAGCTGCTATGGTCAGTCACAGTGAGCTCTGCTGCAGCCAGAAGAGCTCACACGTCCTTCCAAACATCCACAGAGAAAAAAAGAATTACATTAGTCCAACTTTATCCCATTTTCACCTGCTGGTTAAAAATAGCAACCTTTAGGTATCTGAACACAGCCCTTTGAGTGCTTCTGCTGCTGTGTCCATTTTAAGCAAATTCCAGTGGCCTGACTTGCAACGTCTGCACTTTCAGTGGCTCCCAAAGCCAAATTACATATATGGTTACCAGATACTGCACTACTGCCAGGGCACTTTCAGGAACAGCCCCACGCCTGTCACAGAGCAACTGCTGGAAAAGTGGCTGGTTGTTCCATCATGAGAGCTGGTACTTTCCAGAAATCAGATGTTGGCTTTTATTTTACACATCTTGCTACATGCTCCCATTCTTCTCTTTCACTATACTCAAGATGTTATAGCAATGCAACTGAAGTATATGAATACATTCCACACTAGAAAGTATGCAGAAAAAAATAAATTAATAATAAAATTGATGTTTTCTGATCTATGATGGAAAAATAAATCACACCAGGAATAAAAATCCAAAAGCACTAACACTGAAAAAGCAAAGTTTGTTCTTATGCATGGTCATTTTTTCAGGGAAGGAATGTGTTGAAGGACCATTTGTAACCATTTCATTTTAATTTACTAAACACATCTGGTAAAATGTCAATATTTCCCAGCCTGTTGGCAAAACAGTCCAAGTTTAACACAGTAAGCCAAAACATGGAAGTGATGCAGGAGAAACAAATGGTATAGGAACTAGGAGCTATAGGAAGATGATGTAAATTGCCTCTCAGAACCACAGAGCTGCTCCCAACTGGGCTTTGACACAACAAAACCACAAAAAAAGCTACACTCTGTAAGATTACAAATATATCCCAGAAACTATGTAATTTCAGGAGAACTCTCTACAAAATGGTAACTGTGAACTTCAAGAACAAACTATATTCCAATTAATCTGTCAGATACTCTCCACTGCTTCAAAACTTTTAATGAACTAACACAACTGAGCCACCTCTCACCACAGCTCTTCCCTGTTGTGCCTCTTCTGAAATAATTTTCCAAGAAAAAGCACATGGCTGGAGCTGGCTGACCAAGTAGAGTAAAAGTGGCAGTAACTCCCAGCAAGCCCAGAGGAGGCCCCAAAATAGATTTCCAAAGTATCTCTTGCTCTGAGCTGCTTAAGAGCCTTTGTCTTTCCCTTTGATCCACGGCACTCACCAGCCAAACACGAGGTCGGTTTCTGTGATCTGTGCCAAAAGCTCTTTTGCCTTACAAGTTGTTTTTTTTTTTATCTTTGTCAATATTTTTGAAGTTGATTCATTCCTAACGTGTGAGGTAACTCTGACTAGAATAGCAACTGAATTGCTAAGCTTTGCCAGCAATCAAATGGTTAAACAAATGAAATACTGGAGCCATTTCAGCTCCCCTGTGTCGACCCTGGAGTTGTAAACTTACTGCAATTTACATCAGCTGTTCTAAGAATTAATAACTGACTCAGATAACATGTGTGAAGACAAAAGCCAAAGTTACCCCTCTTTGATGTTGAGCAGTAGCTTCTGTGGATGGTTTTCTGCAGAGCCATGGCTGCTACTTAAAGAACTAGAAGGAAAAGGATCACAGATGTGTCTGAGGGTATTTCTGCTCTAGTGCAGTTTGACTAATCACCACCTTAGTCACAAGGCTCATGGAGAAAGTTCCCAACCTGCCAATACAGTGAATTATTCACTCACATTCTAAACTGGATCCACATCATGACAGGAGTTATAGAAACTTTGTTTTACAATAATATTTTTAATCCAGGCAATTCTGTGATCTCATTCATACGAGCCCTACTGACAAATAAGAGGGAGGCTGAGACAAGGAACCAAACAGCCTGGAAACCTCTGACTCCCAAAGTGTTTCCTAAAATCCAGAGGCTGTTTCAAGAAGTAAACTCTGTCAACTTCATTCCTAAATCATCAGAGCAATCCATCTCCACCACAATGGACTTTGCCTGGGGGAGAAACTTTTGTCATGAAATGGTGTCAGGACAGTTAATGTTTTACCTGTCAATTCAAGGGACAGAGCTTAGCTTGCAGCATGCCCAGGAGAGAAGGAAGATAAGAAGGTATGTTCCAAATGTCAGGACAGGCAGTTTTACCCCTGCTGAAGGCTGGTTCCTGCTGTGCTCCTACCTGCTGGCACAGGCTCACCCCAGGCACCCTTCAACACTCGGCTGTGTCAATGAGCAATCAGGAAGCAGACCTGTAATGAGAGGAAAAAGCACTGAAGCACCTTTGTTCACACATTGTTGTACTTGCTGACACTGATGATCACCAGGAGCTTCCTCAAGCTGCTGGCCAGGGCTGCACCCAAAGTGTATGTCATGTCTCAAGTATTTCAACAGAGCACTCACACTGCTGAACCGTTCTGAACTGTGCCCAGCAGCCTCTGAAAAATGCCAAATAAAGAAAAATTACCCCATAGACTTTTTTTAATTATTTTGACTATTGTTATGTCCAGCTGTCTAAATGTCCATAGAAGAGGAATTTTCTCTTTTTTCTTACAAAGACATCTGACATTCAGCCTTTTGCAGTGGCTACCAGGAAAAAGGAAAATAGACAAAACACTTGGGGTTTATTTGTTTTTTTTCACCTATTCCCCAAGACCCAACATTACTGCAAATGTTTGGTACAACCCACGACACACAGGTGTCATCCAGATAAAGCCATCTGAGTTCTCTTGAGCAGATGCAAGCTGTTCTCATCTTTACAGCACTGCTAGAGGAGGAGAAGCCAGGACAACACACAAGAAATAAGACCAGTTAACCTTTCTTCCAGATATGGAAAGGAAAGCTGGAAACGTGCTCAACACTCCCTGCTAGAGCAGAAACCATAGTCCAGGAATTCCATATTCCAGGACACTGCAAAGAACATCTCTAAAGCCAAGACTTGGGTCAAAGGAAGAACATTTCTGGTTGTCACAATGCCTTTTTCCAGGAATTTGTTTCCCATTTCCAACTGGCCTGTGCTCCTTTAGTGACTGTCTCTTTCCATCTCCCACTCTTTCTGTTTGTTTGAAGTCTTTCACTCAGTACTCATCCCTCTTTCAGACCTTTCACAGATGTCAGAGCAGAACAGAACCACTAGGGCTCTGCACAGAGAAGCCATCAAACAAAACACAGCAGCTGAAGCTGCTCCATCCCAGCTCCTGGGACTGCTACACACTGCACACGTAGCACCACCACTTGCCAGCTGAGACACAGCAGACGTGTCCTTGCCAAAAGGGGGGTCTTTCTCTTCATTTCTGTCTGTAATACACTGAGCATAAACACTAAGAACCTTTGGAAGCAAGTGAAATGGCTCATGTACATACCTTGGAAGTGCAGAGCATAGCAGAGCTCATCACTGCAGTGTCAGTTTATTACACAGTGTTTACAAAACATTAAGTTGCACATATTTTCTACAAGCATTTGTAGGAAGCTCTGTATGATTGTGGCAGGAAAATAGAAATTTACTTGTTTCTTTCAGGCCAGCATTTAATGAAACTGTCACTGTTTATTTTGCTGTAAGACCCAAAGCAAGTAAGATAGCACCTCATTACAGAAACCATTTCTGCCAGAGAGCCTTGTCACCATTTAGTGCTCACTAGTACAAAACTAGCTGGAACAGATGGACTGAACACACTTCATTATCAGGGAACAACAAAAATATTCTCCTTCAGCCAGCTCCACAATTCATAATCCTGAGCTCCAAATCCCAAACAAGATTAATTAATAATTCATAAATTATAATGCTACCAAAATCTTACAAAGTATACTCTGTATAACAGGGCAACAGCAATCACTAGAAAAATATGCCTACAAAATTCACAGAACTAAAGTGAAAAAATTTAATTTCCCGCAAAACAGGCTTCCGAACACTTGGAGAAGATAGCTGCAAGGATCACATCAGTTTAAATTTGGACTAAACAAGAAACTCCCTCCTTACAACTTGAAACCTCAGATGATAAACATTATTTATCACCAACTGACCCTCTACCCCAACTCATACTCTACAAAGGCACCAGAAAATGCTGACACAAACAGAAACCTCAGCACTGGGTTCCTTTGGAAAACATTGAAAATAAGAAATTAGCTATTTATAAACTGAAACAATCAGCATCACCTAAATCCAGGACTAGCAGAGGCAGAAAATCTGATCAAGCAATTAAAAACCCAGTCCTGGATACAACCTTGTCATTCTCAACCCTGTAAAAATCACCCCATCTGTGCAGTTTAATTCCCTGCCTGGCAGAGGCAGGAGGCGAGTGGCACCTCTGGACATAGCAGGGGACCTGGAGGGCTGCCCAGCAGTGGCTGAGAGCAACAAGCTGTAGGAAATAAAAATGCCAGCTAAACCACAGCAGGAACTCACAGCTGTCAGCATCTTTTAAACTGTATTTTAATATGAACTTGTTTCAATTTAACTATGTCCAGTATCAAACTGCAGCTGCTCTAACAGCAGCTCCTGCCCCTGCTCCCAGATTCATCCATTATTGGAGCAAATTGAAACCTGCCTGGAGCAGTGTGACTGTCCAGCCCCTAGCAGTCCCACTGTCCAGCCCCTGTGTTAGATCAAAAGGTGAAGAGAACACTCCTCAACCAGTGAGTCTGCAGCCATCAGTCTGCTGGAGTGAAGCAGAGCTCCTGCTGTGAAGGAGCACTCCAGGCAGGGCAGCTCTGTCAGACCCCTGCCCAGGGATTTGTGCTGCAGCTGCACCAGGCCTGGCTGTCAAGAACTGCAAAAGCTGCAGCTCTCAGTAGTCTGAGCAGCCTGGACAGAGGCAGAAAGCTCACAATGGCTTTGCAGTTCAGAGCCAAGTCTAATCATCTCACTTTCTACTGGATTCCTCGTGTTCAAGCTAAGGTTTGGTCTTGCACCAAAACTTAAGTGTGCTCTTGACATCAACAGAATAGTTAAGGCAAAGAAAAAAGAGCCACCTGCAAAGCTCCAGCTGCCAGTCTGCTGACTGCAAATTAAACCACTGTTTCTAGCATCCAGCTCAAATTTCATTAGGGTAACAAAAAGCAGAGCAATAGATCAAGTGTCCAGTGTATGTTTTCAGGAGATCCATGACACTAGTCAAACTAAAGCCTACAACTGCACCTACCAACCCCTGCAACAAAAATTTTCCTGGACAACACTGCTAAAACTAAACCCAAAAAAGCTCCCAAGCCAAAGCAGTGTGTTCTACTTCAACATGTGCCAAACACGCTTCAGGGGGAAAGAAAGTTCAGCTCATTCTCCCCAGCAAGAGAAGCACTCGTTTGTCAGCAGCAGTTCCAATTTCTCTCTGGTCTATATGCTTTCAAAATTCAGATTTTTCCTTCAGGCACGTTTGGGTTTTCACACAATTAAACAAATCCCTGAAGAACACTGAGCTCCAGCCCTGCTTTCAGATAATGAGAAGCAAGTTCTACAGAATGGCTGGAAGACTCTTCACAGGTTCTTCCTGTAATAATCTGTAAATAAACTGAATATCAGGACCAATTTTGCAGACTGCATTACTGAACAATCCCTTTCCAAATGACCAGCTATAAACACCTACCTGTGACTTCAGCTCTGACACCAGTTGCTTGAAAAAAAAAATAATTTTGTCTGTCTCTGAGCTGTCTCTGTCTTATGTTAATATTCAGGCAGTTTAGTGACAGGGAGCTCAAAGAAAACAAATCCAAGAAAAATCTGATTAGAAATGTGGATGGTTTTATTACTAAAGTCAGCCAGTGGGATTTTCTGTTAAAGGCGGAAGAAAAACATCCATAATAGAAAAAAAAAAAAAAAAAAAGGAGGGGAAACTTATTTCCTCAGGTTTTTGCTGCCAAACCTATGTGACCTGTGAAGAGAAGTCAAAAAAATCATCTCTCAAAACTAAAGATTTCCTCAGACTGCAGCCCTGCTACTTTGAGCAGTTTTTGAATGGGAACTGAACCCTCCTCACAACTGTTGGGAGGGCTGTGAATCCTTCTGCCTGTAGTTTCAGAACCCCCCAGAGAGGCAAGAAATGGTCCAATTTACATAAGAAAACTATTCACAAATCATTTCACCAAAAGAATTCTGACTTGTGCAGAACTGAAGTTACTGTCCACAGAAATCTGGGACACATGGAATAAACCTACTGGAAGAGCTTTCTGTACTGTCTTTACGTACCTTGTATAAGTCTCCCATCAATGGTGTTTCTGAATTCAGCTTTATTGGAAGAGAGAGCTCTCACCTAGGTAGGAAAAGGAAAATCCAATTTAAACCAATGAAGACACTGGCAAATCCTCACATTTTACCAGCACAGGAAAGGATTCTGATTTTAGCCATTCATCCCAGCACCGCTTCCCAGTTACAAAAGGCTGCCAAAATTACTTAATCTAATCAGACAGCACAGACACAGATCCATAACCCAGGAGCCCGACCTCAGCCACAGCCTCCAGCATCAATTAACTGTAATGACTCCGAGACACCCAGGGCCTGAAATAACCAGGTACAGAGCCCCCCGAGATGGCAGGTGCAGGACCCCCTGAGGCACAGTGCTCACAGCAATACCCAGCCTGAGTCCCTGCAGAGCAGCACTGCAGCCTGTTGCCCCCCAGCCCATCACCTCCGTGCTGCTGGAGCAGACACCCGCGGGCTCCTCTCCAGCCTCCCCTCGCTCAGCCAGTGGCACGGGGGGCTGGCTGGGCACAGGACAGCCCCTCTCCTGACAGCAGGGGCTCTGCCGGGTCCTGTGCAGAGACCTGACACTGCAGATCACAGGGGGCTAAAAACGGCCGGGTGACGAAGCGGGGCTGAGAGGACAGCAGGAGCTGCACCAGCAGGGCCTTGCCAAGGGGCCTCGTTCCACGCAAGGGGGGAGAGAAGGCACAGAGCATTTTCATACCCAACGGGCTAAAAGGGCACTGACAGAAGGCAGGGTTGGGCAGATGCCCCCCCAGCTCCGGGTGCCTCGTTCTGTCTCTCGGTGGACCGACAGCTTCCGGTTACCATGGAGGGAGGCAGAGCAAACACAACTCTCAGCTGCTGTGAAATGCAATCCTCGCCTTCACTATTCATAGCTCTGACACCATAAAGCTAAATTAAGCAGGAACTCTTTAACTTTCTCAAAAGCTCCCAGTGGTGACTCCCTCCGCCGCTCAGCCCCTGCTCTCGTTCACCCCGACCAGGGGAAGGATATTTTCATTTATGGCAAGAGAAAAGTCCAGACCTACAAACCCAGCCTGTCACCCAGAAACAAAATGGCACCGGCCTGTTCCCAGGCACCGCTCTGGCACGACTCCAGAGGGAGCAGAGGAGACCAGATGAGCTCTTGTGCTACATCTAACACCTTCTCCTCACCCCGGGAGCCATTTCAGAACCCCACAGAGCAGTTTTAAGCCACAATCCTGGGCTCACCCACCAGTGTTTGCCAGGACAGAGCAGGGGTCAGCTCCAAACAGCACTCACACCATGCAGGGTGAGCAGCACAACCCCAACACCCACCGTTTGCTGGTCTCTCAGCCTCACACAAGCTCCCCAGGGAGCCAGAGCAGCTTTTGATTCACCAGCACCACCACTCCTCTCACCTTCAGCACCCGTGGCCTGAGCTGTACTAAATACACAGTGTGAACCCTGCTGCATAGAGGAACTGTCTGTACCCTCCTGACGCCCCCAGCCCCACGTTAGGTGCTGGCACACGAGCCACTAAACACAGCCCAGGGTATTGTAAACTTTTCCAGATATGGAAAATAGTTCAAGGGCTACGTAGCTGCTTAAACAATTAACAAGTTCTGACAAACTGTCCTTCTGCACAGACAAAGCCAACGAGCTACAGAATCATCATCAGGTTCCTGGCAAAATCTCTGGTTCTTCCAGGGCGCTGGTGACGCAGCTGCTGAGGGATCACCACAGCTCCTCACCAGTCCCTCTGCTCCCAGGCCTCAGAGCAAGATTCCTCACAGCAGGGAAAGTGGGAGCTGGTAAAAACCAAGCAAACAACAAACAATTGCAATTACATCTGCTGATGTGCAGAGACTGTAACCTCTTCTATACCCTGGTGTTTCATACGTGTCATGTTTCTGACAGCACCCACTATCAGATGGTGCTCACCAGCTTTCCTGCAGCATGCCAACCTCAACCCTGCCCCCAGACCCATGGGCACAGCCCTGGCCTGACCCCAATTACTATTTCCTTAAAGAGTTTACCGGCTTAAGAAGCTGGAGAAACCAGCAGACAGCTCAGCTGTAACCTGGCAGCACAACACCCACTGAATGCGCAACACACAACAACACTTTCCCTTTGTCCAAACTACAGGTGATGTTCAGGCTGGGGTGTGGGGCTGCTCTGAAACCCCAGCAAAGGGGAGCCACCAGAACGTGGCAGAAACAGGGGCATGGCTCCTGCAGACAGAGCAGCACATGGCCCAGCTCCATCCCAGCACAGACAGAACTCAGACTCCAGAGCTCCAGAGCCCTGCACTGCATCGTGCTGCCTCCAGACCACACTCCCACGTGTCACCAGAAGACATCTCAGGACACTGAGCCCTCTCTGCTCGAGAACTGCCTGTGGAGCAGCTTTTTTTAACTCTCAGTGTTGGCTTCTTAAGGACTTCAGAGAGAAAACTGCCTTCTGGGATGTGCCCCTCCCTGTCCCTGCTGAAGCAGGAACAAGTAACTCACAGTAGGAAGAATGAGAAACAAAAATATACACCAGGATACAAAGAAAATTTAAACACAACCCTGAGGTCCTGAACTCTACAGAGGATCCCATGTCAAAACACAGTACACGTGGGGCAGCTCTCTACATCTGCCTTGTTTTATCCTCTTACCTGCTGGTGGATTGTGCAACTAAGGGTGCAGGTCAGTCAGCCACCTCCTCCCCCTGCACTGGGCCAGAGCAAGCACAGCCCAACTGCTGCCTGCTCCAGCAGAAGACACTGCTGTATCCAAGGAAATACTCCTTTTATCTGTATCATCCAGTCCCTTAAAAGCCCTGGGAGAGGCCACACAGCACCACACAGAGGCTGAGCTTTCCCCGTCTTCCCAAAGGGCTGGGAGGCAGGTTATGCAATCCAGCCCCAGAACAGGTCTCCTCTCCAGCCACGGCACCGCAGGGCAGTGCCCACACAAAAGCACCATTAACACCCCACACTGGCCTCACAGAGCCCGAGGAGCCACCTGACCTGGCTGCCTCGGGAAGGAGCAGGGCAGCACGGGGACTAGCTGATTTAATGGGCTGTGCTCTCAGCAAAGAGCATCTGGAACACGTCCATCTGCTGATGGGACCCTGCGGCCGATTAAGGCTCCTCTCCTTCCACCCGCTGGCTGCAAGAGCCTGAACAGGCTCCAGATGCCTTTATGTGCTGTGGGATTCAACAAACGGATCTGTCCCGATGCCACAGCCTCAGACAGGTCACTGCAGGCTTCAAACAGTGAGCACCCCACACCCAAGAGACAAGGAAACCCCAGCTGCACTCACAGCACCCACGCTGTGTCTGTGGAGCCCTCACAGAGAGAACAGCAGCGACTCTGCTCCTCCCAGGGCTGCTACAGACAACTTCTTACTCCAAACTTACCGCGTCACCTTCTGGCGCAAAAACGCCCTCAGGAAGCACTGACAACTGCCTCGGGGAGACTTGGAAATAGATTTAGAGAAACCTCAAAAGCGTTCACCTCCCCAAATCAACAAAAGCCCGTGAAATGAACCCTCGCTCAGCCTGATTAAGACTGAGAGTTCACAGGTGTCTCCGTGCTGCCACAAAGCCCACTCTGCTGCTCTACCGCCTTTCACTTTTAAACCAGAGGCAGAGTGGGGAATATGAGTGAACGAATCCGAAGAGCACACGGTGCTGGACGCCGGTGCGTGAGCCCGGTGAGAGCTGCACATCACTGGAGGTGAGCATAGAACATGTGCAGCACCAGAGTGATCCACCTGTTTGCAAATGCTGGAGGTCCCAGCTGTCAGCTTAACCCTACAGCCTGCTTTGGCAGCAGGAT
>JANHGL010025908.1:0-20670 GCA_024611195.1 Ceyx melanurus
TAGAAAGTTGTATTTTTTCAGTTCAAGTCTTTATTTTAAAGAAAGCTTTATTTTGAAGAGGCCTCTTCAGTTCTGACTTTGTGCATATCCCAAATAGAGTACTATCAAATACAGTCTTAAATCAGTAATTCTATGATTCATTTCATCATGAATTGTGATAAACTGGAAAAGCAATGCTTTTGCCAACTTGAAAACTCCTTCATCAATAAGAAATTTACTGCTGTAATGTTTGCCATTCACAGCTGGAGCAGCTTGATTAGGAACTTTTTAGGCTGCCTGCTCTGTGTCCCCTTCAGTGATACAGCAAAAAAAATTCAGCTCAATTTCTTTGCTCGCCTTGGAAATCAAGATATATTTTAAGATTTAATGACTGGAGTATTTTTAGCAAAGCAGAAACTTACAGGGCACAGGAACTCACAGGGCACATAACATCAGAAGCTGTGGCTTTACCTTATTTTCTTCCAGAAACTTGAGTTTGACAGAGACGTCGCTGCGCATTTTGTCGTATTTCTCTTTGTGCACTTGGAAGAGCTGCTGAGACTGCTCAATCTTTGGCAGAGTGGTGGCATCACGAGGGCCAAGGTTCAGCTCTTCCAGGTCTGTTCTATAGGCATCATACTCAATCCTGAGAAGAAAAGAGGAGGAGGAGAGAAAAAAAAATAAACTCTGAAGGCAAAGTGCCTCAAAGCAGACCTCCCAGCTAGGGATGGCTACAGCAGCAGATGAACCAGCCCAGTAGGGAAGAAATAAAGCCCAGGAAAGGTATTTTTTCCCCCCCTCCTCCTATTCATTAAGCAAAACCACCCATAAGTGCCCTCCCTTTTCTGTTCCTGTCTCAGCCACATTCTCCCAGCCCTCTGTTCTATTCTGGCTTCAGCAGCAGGAGCCTTTGCTGGGATGTCTCAGCTCTCTAATTCAGATAAAGCTAATACTTTAATTTCATTTCCCCCCACCCAGGTTATTCTTCTGATGTTTCATCAGTTCAGTGACATGTCTGTTGACAGCAAGAGAAACACCAAGAGCAGGACACCCCCTTTAAGCAGCTCTTTGACCCAACTCTGCCCCAGGGTTTTTCCAGCACTCCCTAGGCTCCCCTGTATGCATTCACTGAACAGTTTTATAGTCTTCCACAAACAGTTTTGGGAACATTTGGCTGCCCTATAGATAAACAGGCTGCAAAAAGATGATGCATGACTGTACTCTGCTGAGAGCCTCTTATTTTCCTAGGAAAATCACTCTCTGGATCAATACCACCATTGAAGCAGGTAAGGGAAGGCAGATTAAGACTAATAACTGTGTATTTAAGATAACTCTGCACCAAAAGTACCTAATTCACTTCTAGATAAGACAGATGACAAAGTATTTTCTATTGTACTCTTGTTCTCACCAAATTATCCTGAACATTGCTAGCAAACCCAAACCCCATGTTCTGCTCTTGCCTACAGATACCTGACAGTGTTTTAATGGAACCACCTAGTCTTCACACACCACTGTTTAATAATAAAGTCATAAACCTCCTTGATAACCTTCTATATTTGACTGTACCACTTCATTACATGAACAGAGAGAAACCAGTCATACATTGGTTGGGTTTTTTTTCCACTAAAATGAATTAAAATGTCTTGAGTGTTTCTAATACAGAAGTTTGAATATTCAGTTTTGTCTTTAAAAACCAAGTTTTTGGTCCAGAAGGCTTATTTAAGTTAAGCTTTCTACACATCAGCACACAGCATTTCCAAGTGCCAGAAGCACCTACAGAATGTTAGCATTTTAAAGACTGTATCACTAAATTATCTTCTGCTTTCCACACACAAGACTACCAAATACTGGATCCTTCCCAGATAAACTATTTTTCTATTTTAAAGCATTATTGCAAGTGGATGATATGAAGGTAGTAGCAGCCTCTATTTTCTCCCTCATCACTTAACCAGGCAAAGCAACATATCACAGCCAGAAATCTCTTCAAAGTCATGGGCAGCACTGCCCAAAGCCTCAACTCTTCCTTCCATGCTTCTGTGGAGCTTCCAAACAGTGGAACCTGGCACACTGGTATGTGATAGATTACAATTTTAATGGTACATACCAACCTATTTCTGGAAATTTAAAATATGCTTTCTCAAACTGCAAAACTGGAAACAAAACAGGATTTAAAACTGTTTATAAAAACAAAACAAAACAAAACAAAACAAAGAAACCCAACTTTTCATTTGGTGTAACTGCTCCAAAATAAAACAGAACATTTTCAGATGGAAAAGGAGTAATATCCACAGGGCTCCTCCTGATTCCTCTTGCCACTGCTATTCAGACTTTGTTTAAAAAGCTTATGACTTAATTCCAAAAAGGAAAGAAACCAATAGAGAGCTGACAGAAGAGGGGAACAGATGAATGCTGAAGTGCAACTGGGGACAGGGAAGAGGTGACAGAAATAAATGTGATCTGTTTATCATTGTAAAATGATGGACTGGCTAAGTGAAAAAAAAAAATCTTTAATTTCTTTTTCATATTGAAATGTCAAAATACTTGATTTCTTTAATGAACAGAAAGGGAAAGTAATGAAGGCAATTCATGAGGGAAGAACCACATACTGAAAATGACTGCTAAGAACAATTGCACCAGATGTCTTCTGCATGAATTTTCAAGTGAACACCTGGAAAACGTGTGAACTGATTTTTAACTTTTTTTTCCCCCCTTCAAAAAATAAAGCAATATATTATATTCATATTAATTCTGCCTTTTATACCTTTTGATAATTTACTTCATTTTCAAACAATAACTCACTATTTTGCTTATTAAAGAGAAAGAAACAACTTCAAATCTCAAGCAGTTTGAAATTGTTGACCTAAACCACATTTAACAAAAATACTTCAACGATATCCTTTGGCAAATTAAAAGAATCACATTTTATTCCATTAAGTGAAAGAAAGTCAGAAGGGAACCAAATATTGGAAAGGACCCCAAGTACCAAACCCTGGCAGGAAAAGGAAACCTGGCTTTAAAATACTATAACCACAACCAAAGTAACCTTCTCTGGGGCAGGAAGCCCATTATCTACTGCTAGATGTTATTCACTCACTAACAATTGTATTTTTATTTTTTTAATTTTTTCTGACCAAGCCTGCCACTTCTGCATAACAATTCAAGTGTGAATGGTACTGATTGTGAATCAGAGACACAAGATTAAATGTTTTTTTTTTTCAAATAGATTATTTTACCTACTATTTATATCCTTTTACCTGAATAAAAGGGTTAAGCTTGTCATGCAAATAACACCTTAATCTACCACACAGGAAAAGATACTTCTAGGAGTAATCACAGCTAACAAGTAAAACTCAGTCTACCAGAACAAAAGGTATGTGCAATGAGGCAGTTAAATGGAAATCCTAAGTGTGTAGGAGTTGTGTTATAAGGGTTTAATCCAATGGGTTAGTCACTCAAACATATGGACTAAACTGATGAAGACAGTGTATTTTCTGAAGGTTAGTTTGCAATGAAAAGAGCTGGACACAGAATAGCTACCTGGCACTTTCATATTGTTTCACGGTCAACAACGTGTCTTCAATTGTTTTATTCACCAATGTAGTCACACTGGCAATAAAAAAGTTAATAGCCCCCAGAAGAGTTTCTCCATTTTTAGCTAGAAGTTTCTGTGTATCTGCATTGTAGCCAAACTCCTCCTATAAACAGAGCAAAGAAAACAAAACTGTAGATCATTCAAAGTCATAACATTCATCAGCAACTATATATATATATATGTATAAAAATACAAACCACATAGTGCTTTTGCTTCTGAGTATGACAGTAAATAAAAATGTGTTATTTCAATTCAATACTCCATTCTCAGTCTCCCTGAAATCTGACATCAATAAGCCATGGCTTAGAACTGTTACCGTGCATGATGTTAAATCCCATTTTCTAATGGGATTTTTCTGCCCTTGGAAGTCTTGAATGCTACTTAAAAGGAGTGCTAATGGAATCTTCACACTGTCATTCAGCAGGGTTTTAACTCAGCATCTCATCTGGTTGGCTAGGGAATGCTTTAATACCAACAGAGACAACAGTGTATTAAAGACAGCAATAGAATGAAGTTCAGAAGGGCATACAGCAGTAATTAGCTATTAAGTTTTCTTCTATTCTGGAAAAGAGCACTGCAAAAAAACCCCAATATTTATGTCAGTTCAAGAGACTGTACATAACTGAAGAGCACTGTAACAGCTAGCAAAGAAACAGATTGCAGCTCAGCCATGAATTTTCAAGGGACAAGGACAACATGACTTCCGAGGCATTCCTGTGACATTGGGATATACATTTGTTCATCTCCTTTTGCTGAGAGCAGTGTGAGCCCTGACCAAGGCTGCACAGATTTTCCTGCTGCATGGATGCCAAATGAGTCCAATTATGACATTTATGTCACCCCTGTGGCATCTTCCTATTCTGCAGCTGGGAGTTCTCCCAAACGAGTCCAATCCCAGGCTGTAATGGTTGTAAAACACACTAGGTTCATATTTGGAACTTAAGTCTTTTTAGGCTTGCAAGCTGCCAACAACTGACTCAGAAGCCCTGCATTCTCCCAGTTCCTTTCATCTGCCTAGAACACCAACAATTCAAGCCAAATGATATTTCTTAAGAACTTTGGGAAGGGACAGTGGTAAGGGAAGAACCCTGTAGAAAAGGAGGTACAGTGGAGTAAAGCAATTTGAAAGGAAAAAAGGAAGAGAATTCAGGGCAAGTTTTCATCAACTACATAAGCTCTGTAAACACCACTAAATATCTGTCACCTTTTTGCAGTCAGACAAAACACTTGCTGAAATGGAATAAAAAAAAAAAAAAAGACTTTTTCAGCTGGTTTTGCTCCATCATGGCCAGCTGCATAGGAACAGGTGCTAGCATGGGAAGAAATGGGAGCATACAAAGCAGAGACACCAGAAGCAGCACTGCAGTGTCTAGGGCCAGCTCTTTTCCTTCCTGCAGGCAAGACTGCAGTTTCCCAGATTGTCCTCTGATCCAGAGCTTCAGACCAAGTGAGCAATTGAAAGAACTGGGTAAGAAGGATGAGACTGCAGTGGCTGCAGCACTGGAACATCCTAGCCACCAAAGCTGCCTTCCTGATGCCTCAGCTTCATAGAAAAGCTTCCTGAGTTTTGTCCACGAGCTCTGCAGATATGAAAGAGGCAGGAAATTTGCATTTCTGTGTCAGAGTTTGCACTCAGTTCATTCTCTATCTACAGGTCAATTAAAACTGGAATTCATCTGTCTACGTAAGCCTGGAACCAGGAGTTATCTTGAATACCAAACAGAAACAGCAAAACATTCACATTAAGTGATACTTCTGCAGATACCACACTGAGGTTTCATTTTCTTATCATGTACATAAAACAAGAAATACCACCTTAAGAAGTGGTGTGTGTTTTGGTTTTTTGTTTTTCTAAACTTCTATACTGCTAGCACATCAAATGTTACCTGTTCAGAAATTTTACTTTTAGAGGAAAATGCCTGGCTGCAGATGGGAGTACAGTAAAGATCAAAGGGGAAGCACAAAGAGGAAAGAGACAAATATCAGGCAAGTTTCCAAGAAGCAAAAAGTTAGATAATTTTTATTACAGCAGCAGAAACCTTTATTTGATTTTCATCAACAGCCCCATTCAATAATCTACACAAGAGATGAATGACTGAAACAAATTCCATGAGCAGTACAAGATGTGGAGAACCTGGAAGCACAGTATTCCCACTAGCAGTTACAAGCTATTCATGTGAGAAGCAAAACAACCCCAACATTCATGAAACGTGAGCATCATGTCAGATTTCATCCAAGTTTGCAAAGAAACACCCAGCTCCAGCACATCCTTCACAGCAGTCACTGCACTCTGCCCCAGAACACACGGCCGTTGTTGTGGCAAGAGTCAACATTATTAAAACCTTCTTTGGCACATGATTTCATTTCTTAGCTGCTAAAAGTGCTTTCATTTCCACAGATTTTCATCTGTCAGACTGTAATGTTAAGACTCCTGTACTCCAGAGCATAAATCTCATTTTTTTTTCAGCTAGCTATCAGCTCAGGTTCCCCTCTGCAAGCACAAACTCCAGCTCCTCCCTTAACCTCCCTGGGAATAGACAGTCATGGAAAGGGAAAAATAAACAGACAGAGGGTTTCTGTTGAATAATTTGGGCTGCTTCAGCAGCAAGGTCTTAGGGAATCCACAAAGCCCTTCACACTGATTTTCCAAAGGCTCAGCAGCAGAATCAAACTGCTTTAAGTTTGGAAGCACAGAACAATCAGTGTAGAAGCAAAGCAGCTCCCATGCTTTGTGTGCAACATCTACCCTCTCTTTACAGCAGAGATTATGGACAAGTGCCACTGTTACATAAACTTCTGAACCAAGGAATCATAACAACCCAGATAAAGATTACCTGAAGATTGCCTCTCTTGCTCAGAAACACCAAACACAACACAGGATTACAGATTAGTCCTATTAGTAGCAAAATTCTGAGTAAAAAAAAAACGACTTGTAGATGTAATCTCAATGCTTAAATATGCTACAGAAAAAATTACTTCAGTCGTGCACACTGAAAGTGAGTAAATGTGCATATTCCCCAAGGACATCCTGTAATTGAAATGACCTAAGGCTCTGGAACTCTTCAGTGGCATGTAATTAGAAGAAAAATTAATAGTAAAATGTATTTTCTCTGTGAAGTAAAGTTGTCAGTTCTTGATTCTGATCATCAACTAAAGGCAAACATTTAAGAAACAATGAAGAACTACAGTAATTTTAATTTGTTATAGTTTTAAGTGGATTACATAAGCTTTTAACACATAGAGCATATATAATATATTGTTAACTGCACTGTTTAGAAAGGTAGCTGCCAACTACTATATGCCCTGCACAAGCCAATTAGGCTTATCTTCATCTCTGCCATTTCATTTTTTAGCACTATAAAAGTCTTACATGAAGTTCCAATGATTTCAAACTCAGGTCAGCAAATGCATCTCCAAGTTGCCTTTGGGTCTGTACCATCTGGTAGAGTTGTGTGGACAGTGTCTGTGCCAGTCTCAAGATATTTTCGTATTTTTTCTTGTTATCTCTCAATATATCTATTTGAGCTTCTAGTTCCAGATCTACTGTTCTTGAGCCACGACCCAATTTTTCAGAGATGATCTGACGTGTACACTGGGGGGGAGAAAAAAAAAATTAAATTATAAAGAATCAAGCATATTCAAGACACACAGCATACACCCATTTTCAGCTTCAAGGAACGTATAATTACACACAATTCTTTCACAATCACCCCTCCCAATATAAGTTTGCACAACAAACTGCAAAAACAACACACTCTTTAGAAGTTTATCAGGACTCAGCAAGAACAGCTGGACAAGTCTCAACTCCTGCTAAGATGAATATTCAAAGTTAGCAAATCAAAAGCATAACTAATAGTTTCTCAAGTAAAGGAACACATCTCTTTTTAGGTTTGGTGAACCTCATTAAGTTAAAAGAAGCAATTTAGCCCACTGCATTAAAGTCAGTTAATGGGAGCATTACTAGTCCTGCATAAAAATATCTAGCGAGTGATCTTTTGCTCTTTGTCTCCCAACCATCCAATTCCAGTGGGATTTGGAGTTGGTTGGGTTTTTTGGAAACTGGGAACTCCTACTGAGAAATACATAAAACTATTCAAATGCATTTTCTCATTATTTACCCATCTCTAAAACAGAGCTGGCTGTCTCAAAGACTTCCAGTTTATTTTCTGCCCCAAGTCAAACACTGAAGAGATCTGCAGTTCATTAACACAGTGAGCAGAAAAGCCTGCAGACACTTTCACCCACCCAATGAATGTGACAGCTCAGGCTGCTACCACATTCCACTTGTCTGTGACACCTTCCCTGCCAGAGATTTGAGCCCAACCTGGCAGTGAGCCTCCCAAGATGCACACTGGGGTTGACTAAGGTGCAGGAGACAGCATTTGCAAAGCACATGTGTAGCACAGACACACAGTGGGAATTGACTGTTCAAGGAAGATACTTGAAATTAGCCTGTGGTCCAAGAGATGAAAAGATAACCAACCAAATCACATTTATGAAGAATTACTGCTAGAAACAGAATTCTAAAGGAAACAAAGGTAGTAGTCAAGGCCACAAGTAGTCTGAAGGGGCTGACTGCAGTGTAAAGCTGCTGCTACCACATTCCACAAATACATCACAGTGCACTGCATTTTCCAAGCTTTTATAATGACTTCTTTTAATCCAGTCTGTACTTACTTCCAATGGAGATACACATTTTCACCTGCTATTATATTTTTTTTTTATGTCCTTCCTAAGTGTAATAGACAACCACAGGAAAGATTCAAGCTCCATCAACAAGTTGGTGATAACTCATAAGCTTTAGACTGAAAGGTAGAGACTCTTTGGGCTACTTCATTAGTTTCAACAAATTCACAAGAGTGAGCACAGCTAATGTAGGAAGCATTTTCCATCAAGAGTTAGAATTTGGGAGATGATGACAAATCACATCACCACAGAACACAGTTTTACTACTGCAGCCTGCAAAGAAATTGCAAAATACAGATTGGCAATTCAGAGCATGGAAGTGATGGACAAATGTTGGCTGTTTTTTCAAGACGTAGATTAAAAAAAAACCACACATACATCCCCTGTGGAAGTGCAAGAGAAAAAAATGAATCACAGAAGGCCAATTTTTTTTTTTTGAAGGACGACCAGGTTACTGGAAGGAATTATTTTCAGACAAGGGGTATTTGCTTCAGAAGTTACAGCAAAATAACTAAAAAAACCCAGCAGTGACAACTGAGGAAAAACTAGTAATTGGGAAGACTTACACTGTCTACTTTGTTAAACTGAGAGGTAAAGTTGAATATTGAGACTGAACAAGAATGATTAAGAAGATGCACCCAGTGTGTTTTGATCTACTCTGGTTCTAAGGGGACTATACAGACACACAAGGTGATGTATCTTCTCATTAGCAAACAAAAATACACCTTTAATTCCATTTCACTTTGAGAGTATCTGTAAAGAACACAGTCCTAAAACCACACACCTCAAAAAGAAGTCAGACAAGATGCTTAAAAAAAACAACTCTCAAAGAAAAAAAACAACCCAACCAAACACCACAATATTTAAGAGAAATACTGTTTAAATTGTGCATGTTAAAAGAGTAACAGACATTACTGGAGGTTTTAGAAATACACATTGCCACTAGCAGCCCAGAGAGGCTTGTATAACAGGTATATTGGGTTTTTCCTCAGAGTTTAGGAAGCTGTATCACAACTAAAAGACAAGATTTTCATTGCAATTGTTGAAAGTCAGGAAGAGTCACAGCTTTCTCATGCCTATGTCTTTTTGCTAAACTGGAAACACCTTCTCAGCTGAAGGGGGACGCAGGGGAAGGGAAAAGAACAGAAAAACCTCCTGCCACTAGATTAAGGAGACAATTTCTTTTGACACTAACTGATGATTACTAGGCAGCTTAAGACTGGAGAGTCAAAAGAGTAATCACAAAGGCAAAAGAATAATCTTATCAAGTTATAAAATATAGGAAAAAGTTAAATTCAGCCTGTGAAATTTCAGGCTTATAGAAAGAAGAGCAGCTTTAAGCTCCTGGGATTTTGAACTGGGAACCAAAATGTAAGTGGGAGGTAACAAAAGCAACTGTGTGTCATTCACA
This sequence comes from Ceyx melanurus, assembly GCA_024611195.1. Taxonomy (NCBI): domain Eukaryota; kingdom Metazoa; phylum Chordata; class Aves; order Coraciiformes; family Alcedinidae; genus Ceyx; species Ceyx melanurus. The sequence goes on from JANHGL010025908.1 coordinate 9,669, forward strand.
GAAATGCCCAGGGGACAGAAAATGAGGTACTCAAACCTCTGGAAACAAACTTAGCATCTCTTTGCAGATGGGTATGACTTCTGAACACAGCCAGTGACTGAAGTTTTTATCCAGACACTTTGACAGAGGAACTGTGCATCAGACTCCCAAAGAACTTCTCAACAGCAAGTTCCAACAGCAGCTCCACTAGCAGAGGGATGGCTGGTGCAGCCAAGAGCATGGATTTCAGCTTGGAGGGGTTTACCTGCAGACTTCCCTCCACTAACCATTTACTCCTGGCCTTTATTTCTGCATCTTCTAACCTATCATCAGTTAACTACCATGACATAAGAAGACTTCTTCCAATGACCTTCCCAGTGGAATCCAAGGCAAGACAGTATGGCCACAAACTGAAATGCTGTCCTTAATCAAACAGAGAATGCTTTTTGTATGCAGCCTACATTGGAAGTGTTTTCAAACGTGTGGCATCCCCAGGGACAGTTGCATAACACTCCCTCAACTCAGCAGCAGTTCATAAGCTCTCTGGGAACAGTCCTATTGCTCCAAAAATCCACACAAGAAGCCAGTGTGGGATGCTGGAAAGATTGTAACTGACCTATCTCCTTAGGTATATTGGGGAAACAGCTTCAAGACCATAGAGTTCAGGACAAGAGATTAATTTCTTTTCTGAAAGCACTAGTCTTTGTTTGCTATGCCATAACTGCTGGGATTTCAGGGAGGGGGAGGCTTAACCCAAGAAAGAAATCTAAATATCCAGACTTTGCCAAGTCTGCTGCCAAAGAAATAACGTTATAAACAAGGATGTGAGATTATTTTTCCCAGCATTTTTCACTAGTCCTCTGCCTATTGTTTCACATTAGCTGGTTTGCAAACATTCTGCAACTGAGACATGGGAATTCTTTGGGGTTTGTTTTCTAAATCAAGGCACTGAGAGAATAAGGTCAAGGCCTCTCCTATTTAGTTGTGCTATAGCTGATTCAAAGCCAGTCTGTCTAAAGACAGAATGTTGAAGAACAGCTTCAGCTGAACAGAATGCATTCCAAGTGGAGCACAGCACACTCTGGAGTAGTGGACACACTTCTGCAGCTGCTGGAGATGACAAGAAAGCCTGAAAGGAATCTAATTAGACACTAAAAAGACTCAAAGAACAGCTTAAGTATTTCCTAGTGGGTACAAAGTCTCTGGCCCTGCTTCCCATCCTCCCAGGGGAGGGAGTCCTTACCTGCACTTAAGAACGCTGGAGAGATTCGGATCTGTGTTTTACTAGGGAATTTATTTCCACAGATTCTTCACAATTTGATGGTGATGCTACTGATGCACAACCCACCTGATCACACCTCTGTCACTTAAGTTGCAGGCAAAACAAAAAAGCTATTTCCCAAAACTGGTCTTTGAAAGACCAGACAGTGATGTATTCCCAGACAACTGTCCCTTGTCTTACTCTAACAGGAGTCACTTCTGGCAGACTGCTGTGCTTTAAGCACCTTCTCTATAGTCCTCTTCTTGTTATTCTCATGTCATCAAATCCCAACTGACCACAAAAGACCACCATACATGAATTAAAGCAAAAATTCCAACATGAATTAAAAAACATCAGCCAAGAAAAGCAAAGCAACCAGAATAGTAATTAACAAGTGTGAACTTGTAGATGGGTGCCTGACTTTCCATCAGCTAAAATTTTACTGTATCAGTAATCAACTCAAAGATGATTTAATTACAAGCATTAGTGCTGAAATCTGTAAATTGTATGTGCTGAAGGGGACATTAGAAACAGAATATTCTTTACCTTGTTAAATCACTAATACCCATGAAAGATTTTCCACTTAAACCCAGGGATTCAAAAGGGCTTACACAGAATGCTACACCTGGATGAAAATGAAACCTTCTCTTACCCTTTCTTGCTTATGCTCACTGCAACAGATTGCTTTCTTACAGGAATAACATACTTTGAAAACATCTACCTAGTAACAAATTCCTTTATAGAATACATAAAGATATGTCTGAATACCTTGTAAGTGTTCAGGCTCCACTTTCTCACCAATTCCAACTTCTCCATTGCTGGATTCTTTACTTCATCTGCTAACACAACAGGGCCACTCTTCTGCTGAGCTCTGCTCCCTGTGTCAGACACAAAGCAAATCTTCAAGGCCTTGTGGTGTTTGTTTTCAGGAATTAATAGCAGGTGTGGGAAATGTGTGCAATTGCACATGCAAAAGCAGAGCAAGGTGACAGCAAGAACAGAGGATAAATATACAGATTTTCAAAATTGATTCCAGAAAGAAAGAATTCTTTTCAAACAGATAGAAATCACATATCTGAGCATTTCATGTAGGAATAGGCTGAATAAAGCTCACCTGAATGCATGGGCCTTTACTAACCAACCTTAAAACAGTTTGAGACAAGTCAATTACTTAATCTGTGTTTTCAATTTCCAGCAGTTGAAAACCCTCTTGGATTTAGACAACCTAAAACTCTGTTTACAGCCTGCAGAGCATTAAATAAAAATTATCTGCATATCAAAACTGTTGTCACAGTGCACAATTAATAAGCTTCAAACCAGATTTTTTTCTCTTTGCCCATGAACATCATCCTTTCTAGAAGATGCATTCAGCAAATATTGAATTTATTTATTCCAGCTTCATTAGCTCATGGTATTAGGATCAATTCATTACACAAGCCACCACTATAAGACCTGCCAGAAATAAAAGACTTAAAGCAACAAATTAAAAAATCCACCTCAACTTATTGCCAATACTGAGCATTTTCAAGCTAGTATGTGATATGGATCCTTAGTTTTAAATTTGCAAAAATATTCCCCAGTGCCCTAAATAAGAACTGAAAAACACTACCACTTCTTAGGCAACATTTTTATTCCATCATGTACAATTTTCTCTAATCACTATTGTTACTTCCAGTCACCTGAGCCTTGACAGGTTATTTATGTAAATAAGAGTTTGGAAAAAAAAAAAATCAGTGCAAATGCCTCAAGATACTCCTTTAGAATCAAGCTCTACTATGTACTTTACATCTTCAAAATGCTGTGCAAACATTAAGTAATTAATCCTCTCAACACCCTTATGAGGTAACTGAAGAAGTTTTCTCCTTTTATATAGTAGGAAGCAGACAAAGATGTTAAGTAATTTGCCCATAGGCACAAAATGAGTCAAGTGGCAAAAGCTAGTTTGGGTGTTGTGAATTCCTAATGGCCACCTCATGCTCTGTTCTACTGCAACATGTGATCATTTCAGCAAAAAATGCCTAAAGTTTCAGCTGTAACCTAAAGACAAGACTCTGGTTACTCCCATTTTAGCCATTATTTATTATTAAGAGTTGGTAATGACTTTTTAAATGTTATAGAGCAAAAGGCAGTACAAAGGAAGGAAAGGAGAGGTTACTTTGTGAGCTGTTAAAACCCAGAAATGAGAGCCACCAAAAGCCTCCAGAAGTTCTATTTCCAAGTGCCAGTCAATGCAATGATTAGAGGCATGGAGGAGTTAGTAGAGGCAGCAGCCACAGGGGCTATGATACCTGTGGGAACAATTAAATCACAGCCTTGTCCAGCCAGTCTGCTAGCTGCTGCACTGCTGGGAGACACAACAGCTGATGGGGGTGATGTTGAGGAACCTGAAAAGGGGACATATTTAACCATGAAAATCCATCATCTTCCCCTAGAAGGCAATGCACACTTTTAAAAGGATTTTTTTTCCTTTTTCCTTTTGAAAACAAAGAAATGTTTGCTTCAGCAACACATTAAATAGAAGCATTCATGGAAAAGTTCCTGGAATTCCTGATGGAAATGCTTTTTAAGAGGTGCAGCTGTTCATGTGAACTACTCCAAGTTTTCATGACTTAATCTTTTTCTCTAGGTCATGATGCCAAACTTCTTTTTTTCTTGTAGAAGTAATCAAAATACAACTGCCAGCTACAACAGTAAAGTATCTATTATCAACAGAGAATTCCATGACAGGTTGTTATATACAAATTCCACAGCTGAAACCTCCTTTCTCCAGTCTAGGCAGAGCTCACTCTGCATTGTCACTGAATGGCACTCTTGGAACATGAAGGCAACTTGGAAGTCTGGGCCAATTTCAGTTATACTTGATTAACATCTACTCTTCAGTCTGTGTAAACACACAGCAACAAGATATCCTGAAGATCATAAGAGCCAAAAAAGATTCTGCAGCACTTGCTCGTTCTCCTCAAAAAAGAAGAAAACCCAAACCCAGCTTCAAATGACCCACAGTGTGTGCTCTCCACACTGAGCTGCTGAAGGATTAATTCCTACATAATAATTTGCCCCTCTTTCCCATCACATAAGTGTGAAGTGGCATTCTTGGGAAATTTTCAACATTTAAAACCTGAACAGAGCAATTCCTCTGCAGTGATGGTTAACCATCAGACTGGGGGAGCTTGTACTGCTTTTTTTGAGAAAAAGAGGTACTCCAGGGCTGGCAGTGTGCTGAGGGGCAAGAAAATAAAATATAGCAGTTTCAAGGAAATGTAGTTGGCAGTAACAGCAGAAGTATCACTTGACATAACTGAATCAACAATCAGGTTGTCTTTTAATATAGAGCTACTGTTGTGGGGCATGGGAATCCAATGGTTTGGATCCAGCAGCACTGAAAAGATGAGACAGATCACTTGCTGGGTCCTTGGGGATGACACATTGCAGAAGAGCTGCAAGTGGATTCATCCAGGCATAGAAGCTTGACTGTGAGAGCCTGCTGAAGGCCTGAAGACTGAATCACTCCAGCAAGCAAGCCAAGACAAGCACTTAAAATCCTTATTTTATAGAGCATTAATGCAGCCCTATGCCTGCATCATTCAAATCCTGAAAACCCTTCCCTTCCAGGACTGTCTGCTTTGCATTGAAAAGTGAAGCCCTAATAAGGCCACTGAAACAGGAAAGAGATTTGTTAGAAACAGGATAATAATTTTCTTTTTGTCTCAGAGTTTCATAAGAAGCCTTAGTTTCTATCCCCTCTCTCTGTTCCAGAGCTGGGAAAATGCTGAACAAAATAACCTTGGAGGAAAACTGTGATATGAGAAATGCTAAAAACTCCATGTCCAAAGCTCCTGACTTTGGATATCAAATGTATTAGTGTAGCTTGGAACACATCTGAAGATGCTTCTCCCCTTCCAGGTGAGTGCACTGAAGAGCTGGAACAGTGACCCTGCAGGGATGGTGAGCAGCTGGCCACCTGCCCCTGCTTTTAACCAGGCTTTTCACTCCTGCTGCTGCTTTCAAAGCCTGAGAGAAGCCACAGCATTTACTCAGTCATCTATGTAAAGTACATCATGCAAATCCCTGTTTTCATCAGCACAGAATTTCACCAAACAGGAAACGAAGCAAAATGTAAATTAAACCTGTGACTACAAAGGGGCAGATTTTTGCTGCTGCTCAGCTGAGATAATTTCAAACCTTTACAATTCAGAAAGTGTCAAAGCTAGGTAATTCATTACAACATCACTTTTGCATACTATATTGTGGCACTGTTGTTTTTAGCTAGGTGGGAAACTCTGGCATGATGGGACAGCATTTCAATGTGCTTCCCTCCCTGGAGATCAATTCAACAACAAGTACTTTCCACTAGTCTGCTGACAGATACAAGTGTGGCATTTGTTCTCAATGTTAACAGCTCAGAGATGATCAACAGGTTGTCATTAATGCACACCTCAGAGTGTCCATTCACACCAAAATATTCCAAGCTGCTACAGAACACTGTAATCTTGGCCATATGAAAGTATGACTGAAGATTTAAAAGTGACAAATAAAGGCAAATAAAAAAAGCAGTTACCTTTACCTGGAAATGGTCCTGCCTCAACAACTCCCTCTTTGGTGCTGTCAAAGCCATGAGATGTTATTTTGGTTTCAGAAAGTCCAAGTCCAACCGGTAAGGAACATTTCAAGTCCTTGAAAATATTTGAATAAAAATAGAAAATTAATGGGTTAAAAAAAAAAGAGGTATAAAAGTGACTCAGAAGTCCCATAATGCAATTTCAGCAGCTCTGCTTTTTAGCCTGACATCACAACATTCTACTGCAACACAAATAAAACCTGTACAGATGGGAAACACTAAGTAGAGCAGGTGTATTTATTCTCTTTTTTTTTTACAATCAACAACTAAAATGCCATCTCTTAGAGCAGCAGTTGCCAGAAATGTGGATCTAAACTTTCCTCATTGGCAAAAAGGGAAAGGTCAGTAAATAACTGCATTCAAATATGTTTTTAAACACTTAGTTGAAATAAACCCTGAAGAAAGATATCCCTGCATGTGAATTTCAAAGGAAAACTCACCATCTGCTGATTTCCACATGACCAGAACTGTAATCAAAAGTCAGTGATCATCACAACACTTACCTGTTATTTATAAACATGCAACTCACTGTTCAGCAGAGACAATATACAAAGAAGGATAATTTAGTTTTGGAGTAAGAAAAGACGTGCACAAACCTTGACACTTAAGAGGAGGTGTGACAGCACTTTAAGGATTTTTTTTAGTGGTAAGAAAGGGCAAAAAGTTTCCTGGTTTTTGTGACCACCAAAGGTAGGTTTCTGTGACAACATGGGAAGGGAGGGCTGACTCCTGTTACACTAAGGTGATTATATTTTGAGTCTATGCTGATTTTCTAGGCAAGAGGAATATTTTGATGATCGCACACACACACACACACACACACACACAGGCTTCATTCATAATTCCCCACTGGAGGAGGCTGCAAACCATGGTATGTTTATGCAATGATCCTTTAGGAGATTGCACAGATGATGCAGATGAACCACTGTGAATTTTTGCCATATCAGTCCTGTTGAGACAGCAGACACAGCAAAGAAGCTGCTCTGAATGCATGCTTGTGAAGGAATGTTGGCTGAATTACAACACTGCCTCCAAAGAGCTATTTCCTACCCATGCCATCCACACTAATCTGAAATGAAGAGGGAAAAGATAGTGAAATAGGAATATTTTTCTCCACCAGTGGAAGCCCACCTAGTCAAGAGCCACTCACCCTGCAGAGACTAAGTAAAAACTAAGGAGCAAATATTGTGTTAATGGACTGACACAAGTAAGAAATCATTACTGCATGGCTGAGCATTCTCTTTTGCTTAGCACCAAGTGTAAGTTTAACAGATATGGTTTTACTTTCCTACCCCAAATACAGGTATTTTAACCCCCCTACATCACTAGCTAGTTGAAGAAGTCTATTAAAAGCACAGGAACAATCATATGCTTGGTTTCTTTTTCATGGTGGATGACAATTCAGAGAGAAACTACTCAAGTTGTCTTCAGGAAAAATCTGCAACACATCTTCCAAGTTCACACTTTAAAGTTTTAAAGATCACAAAGCCCATGAAACAAAATGTTATGTAGTTAGACATAACATCTATCCAGGGGAAAAAAAACTAGCTGTGAACTTTAACTTCTTAACCTAACCTGAGTGCAAGTGGAGCTCCTTGTAGGTGTTCAGCCTTTTGTTCTTCTTCTTTGCCTTTTTATATAGCTCAGCTCCTGTTTTTCATGGAATAAGCCTCTAGATCCTCACATCAATATAAATTCCAGCAGAAAAATAAATGTGAGGAGAGCTGAAGGTTTCAATCTCTGCTGAAGTGGCAAACAATATGAACTGACACTTTCCTACACACTGCTCTTGACTCAGGAGGTGTTTTCTTCTACTACATCCCTTTTTGACTTACCTCATCTCATGCTACTATCCAGTTTTAAACAAGTTTTCCATCTACTCTCACCATTAACATTTTTCTTTTTTCAAACTCTATGAAGCAGACCACTTGGCAACAAAAAGAAAAACAGGTTTTTTTTTGCTTAATCTCCTAAAACCAGTTTTCTAAAGCTGACACACAGAAATACATTTTAAATCAGTCTACATTCATTACAATTGCCCCAAATTAAATCACACTATGCCAGTCAACAAAGCAAAACTTAAGACATGAGCTCAGCTGAGTGACAAGACTGGCACTTTTTCCAGGAAGCAAAAAAGAACTGACCTTTCCTATTTGTGCAGCCTGGCAGTAAAATTACAGAACAAGACCCTGAATATATGCTCTCAGATTCTCAGCTTCACGAGCTTCTCCTAGTTCTATTAAGATAAATTGAAGACTCACTACAAAGTCAATTTATCTTCTACAGCTTGAAGTGTATTAGCTGTATTAGATACATAATTAATAATAATGGTTTTCTCCAGAAAACCAGCAAGGAGAAGAGAGTCTATACTGAAAACTAAAGGAAACAACTGGCACAACCATTTCAGAGGCTTGGACTGATAGGAGCTTATATAGCTTTATACAACAGTTTAACCATCACAAGCAGCTTACAGTTGCCTGAATACAGGCAGACCAAACAGTTTTTTGGTTTCATTTATTCCTCTGCAGCCTTCACTCTGTCATGTCACTCACTTAGGAATAATGTTCCTTCCCACTCAGCTTCCAATCCCCTCAGTGACACTAACACATCACTATTCCAACCACAGCATTCTAATGGCATGGGAGGAAAACTGTGTTCTAGAAGTCAGTGATAAGTGAAATACAGCAGTGAAGAAAGAAATCAGCAAGATTTTTTTTTTGCATGTTGAGTTTTCTTGTACAAACTAGTAAGAAAAACATGTTTGATTAGGAAATGTTGAAGTTCTCTGTTATTAAGACAGTATAACAAACATCCACACGTTGGCAAATGGCTCCATACTCCCATTTTTTAAAGCTTCAATGAGTTCCAAGAAAGTTGGAGAGCTGAAAAGCAATAGGTCAGGCTTTTTTATAATGAAAGGTCATTAGACTTTTCATCTGATGACGACTGAAGCTGCAGCCTTTTATTAGTCAAAAAGAGTTTCCATCCATTGCACAGGCAGGACAAAACTTGTCAGAATTCCACACCATCTCTTGTTATTGCAAACAAGACAGAATTAGAATGTTGCAGCATATTTCTGAATGAGACTTTACAGTCAGGCAAACATTTCTGTAGGTTGCTGGATAAATATACTTTTGATTCTTCTTCTTAAGCATAAGGATTCAAAAAGATCTATCAAATATTTCTGTATCACATTGCCACAAACTGCAACCCCCATGCTGCCTTCTGAAATGCCATTGTGGCAACCTGGCTGTCTAATGTTCTACAAAACTAGGGGCATTTTTCTTCAAAGGAGGAGCAATTTGACATTTCCAGGTAAACACACTTGCAAAATGAAATACTTCTCGTGCCTCGGTACATACAAATACTGCATTGGGTGGAAAACATGCCTGGGCAGCTTATGGATGAGGTATGATGGAAGTGCTGAATAAAACACAAGTCTAGAGATAAGTTTAGTTTTGTTATTAAAGAATTAATTTAGAAAATTACCATTTTATAAATTCAAGTAGTTTGAATTTTATAAAATAAATTAATTTTAAATTAAAGAACCTTGAAGAAAAGGCTGCACAACAACCTTTTACAAAGTTGCTCAAGTGCTTGCCTTAAAACAGCTGTAGAACACATAGAAAAAAAGAGTATAAAATATGTTTTATTGTTTACTTCCAAACTGTACAGCATCTAGATGAACAGCAGTAACCTCATTCTCAAGCTTTCCTATAAGGTGTAAATAAAATCAGCATGTTGGAGTACTGGAGCACTCTGGAGTGCTCTGAAGTCTACTGTGGTCACATTCTCAGAGAGCACTGTGGGAACAGTACATCTTAAATTGATAATGCTTTCTTGCCCCTTTCTTAAATGGCCTCCTAAAATTCAGTATTTGGCTTCCACTTTCCATGACTTGATAGGAAAAAAGACCCCTGAAAACCTGGCAAAGCAATTTCCTGGTGCAACGCATATTGCTTTAGGTTAAAACAACAAGAAAAAACCCAACCTACCTGGCAAGGAAAAAAAGAGAAAGCACAGCATTAAGCTTTAGAAATAACAAACATAAAGAAAGATGAATAGAAGCTAAATATTAGAATTTGAGAGCAAGAGATTAGTAAACATACCTAGATGTTAATTCTAAGAAGTTTGTTTTCTTGGTTTTGTTTATAAGCAGCCCTGATTATCACATTCTCTGAGCTGAGGTCACACATGCAGGTGTTAACTCGTACAAGGCAGTTCAAAAAAATATTTGAAGTGCACTTCATCTCCATTGATCTCAGCAAAAGCATTGTGAAAATAATTATGGCAGTAAACTCAGCTATGCTTGCATAGTTGAAATTTTCTGCAGCTCCAACGTTTGCCCCGTGTTTGTGGAAGTGCAAGGTTCAGAGCAGAGCTGACTCCAAGCCAGCAGAAACCTACTGCAATATATGCCCTTAGAAAAAAAATCTACCTTCACATTTCAATTCCAACAGGCCATGGTGATTGCATTTTGAGCAAATAAGGGCTCTGAGTAGTCAGTGAGAGCACATCTTCCAGCTCTGTCACTCAGGTGTTGGATGCACTACCCTGAAGCAGCAGTGATGTACAGAAAAGAGAACTCTGCAGTCAAGTTACTGCAGCATCAGGCTTCAAAACAGCAAATCTGTTCACTGCTTTTAGCTGAGCCCAAAGTCATCACCACTTCAAGGTGGATTTTCATACCTGTGTTTGGGGGGGGGGCGCAACATATTTATCAAAAAGGAGTTTTAATTTTATTTCATTAAACATCATCCTGATATTTACATCACGTTAATGAGATCTTAGTTGAACAAGAGATCCCTCACTGTAGCACTATTCATTAAAAAAAACCAAACCATGGCCCATTCAGCAGAAGTACAAAAGACGCCCAGTAATAAGTCCAGTATTTTCACTAAGAGCTCCAATATTCAGGCATTTCCATCTCATTAAATGTAATATTTTTTACAGTCATGCTCACTAAACAGCTACTCAGCAATCAGTCAAATGATCTCAAATGTTGGTTTTGGGATGTAATTTTTTTTTCTATTTTAAGATACATATTTTTCTGTATTTAAATATGGAAATATTATTTATATTTATGTAAATAATATTATTTATAACGATAATAAAATAAATACGTTTTAAACTATACTTTTAAT
>JANHGL010025909.1:0-13090 GCA_024611195.1 Ceyx melanurus
CCGGGCCGAGCGGAGCCTCCAAGCTCCCCGTCGAATCCCCACCCCGGGATCCATCCTGGGTCGCCCCGCTCCGCACCTACCTGCTCTGCTCTGCTCGGCTCAGCTCAGCTCTTCTGCCCCCCCCGATTCGCCTTCAGCTCTCTCTGCTCCGAGCCTTGCGGGGCGGAGCCGGCGGCTGCGCCGAGCCGGTCCCCGGGGCGGGTCCCCCCCGCACCTCGGCGGGGGAGGCTGCGGAACGGAGGCGGCTCCGTGCTACGGTGGCCGGTTATAGAGGCGGTGCACCTAACCCCGGGGTCAGCTGCGGGCCGTTCCTAATCACTCCGCAAAACAAATAAGACCCGCCTGGGGGTGTTCAACCTGGAGAAGGCTCTGGGGAGAGCTTCTTGTGGCCTTTTAGTGCATGAAAAGGCCTGGCAGAAAGATGGGGATAGATGTTTTAGCAGAGCCTGTTGCGACAGGATAAGGGGTGGTGGTTTTAAACTAAAAGGAGGAGATTTTGACTGGAGAGAAGGAAAAAAAAATTCATGCAGAGGGTGATGGTGAGAGCCTAGCCCAGGTTGCCCAGAGGGGTGGTTGATGCCCCATCTCTGGAACCATCCCAGCTGAGGTTGGCCAGGGCTGAGCAACCTGCTCTGGTTGCAGATATCCCTGCTCACTTCAAGGTGTTGGACTGGGTGACCTTTAAAGCTCCCTTCCATCCAAGCCACGCTATAAGTCTACAGTTCTCACTCTCCATCAGAGCTAAGCTACATCAGCTCCTCTCACCCGCTAGGCTTGGCCACCACTTCAACCCTTCCAGCTACAACCAGTTCTCCTTGCTCCATTCCCACAGGTAGCCCCCATCCTCCTCCAGGGTGGTTGGCCCTGATGGGCTCTGTTTTCTCATCACCCACCTCACCTGAGGCTCTCCCTTTGTGGCCCATGGAGCAGCTCCAGGCACACCTTCACATTTCAGGCTGCTCACAGCTTGTGTGCTCCAACAAGATGCTGTGGTTGGCTGCCAACTGAAAGCAAGCCTGTTGACCCACTCGTAGATTTATTTATTTTTTCCATTGGGCAATTTTGCTGCCCTAGTGAACCCTGTAAACATCAGCAGAACTGCTGCATTGTTCCCTGTCCAAACTCTGTTAAGCTCTGGTTTGCCTCAGCAATTACAGCAGTATGATGACAAGGTGCTAGAGTGCTGGGGCTGCTGTTTGCTCTGCTGACTGGTGTCATTGCATTGTTCCCCTGGGTTTCCCTGTATTTTTGCAGGGGGCAGCAAGCTCACAGCACTGGCTCTTTGTTCTTGGTGTAGTGGGAGTACCTGCCTTTTCTCTGCTCTGACAAGGCAACCTAACTAACTGTGATGTGATCCTTTTTAATGTGATCATCTTCAATGATTCTGTGAAGTCATTATTTCAAAGATACTAAAACCAAATCGGGTAAGACAACCCTAAAACAAGGGAAGGTCAGGAGATCCCTCACCCTTCTGAAGAACAGCACTGTTAGAATCATAGAACCACAGACTGATTTGTGTAGGAAGGAACCTTTAAAGCTCTTCTAGTCCAACCTCCCTGCAGGGAGCAGGGACAGTTGCAACTCGAGCAGAGCCCCAGCCAACCTCACGTGGGATGGTTTCAGGGAAGTGCCACATACGTGGTGAGTCCCTCTCAGTATCGACAATGGGTCACTGCATCCCCATGGGTTGCAACTGGCCCACGGGCTCCACCAGGGAGAGGTGGTTGAAATGCAGGTGGCTGAAGCAAAACAGGGCAATGAGTTGGAAGCGAAATGACTTGCTCTGCACAGAGACTTTTGTTGGTGTGGTCTCATCACCCTGTTTCTGCAGCTGCCAACAGCAGCACCAGGTTTCCCACAGCCTGCAAACTGTCTAACAAACCTGACTTTGCTCAGGCTTTTCACTGACCAAATCAGTTGTACAGCCATAGGATGATAGAACCATTTAGGTTGGAAGAGACCTTCAAGATTATCAAGTCCAACTAATCTAACTCTATCAAGTCCACTGCTAAACCATGTCCCTCAGCACCACATTTACACAACTTTTAAACACATCCAGGGATGGTGATTCAGCCACTTCCCTGTAAAGCCTGATCCAGGGCTTTACAATACTTTCAGTGAAAAAAATTCTCCTAATATCCAAAACCTGAATCCTAAACCTATCCTAAACCTCCGCTGGAGCAACCTGAGGCTCCTCTTGTCCTGTCAAGACAACATCAGTTGTTAGTATCTAAGGACAAGTTTTGCATCAGAATTACTTGGGACAGTATCTGAAAATACATTTACAGCCAGGCTCGGGGACTGTGTGTCTCTCTGGAAACCGACTGCACTTAAACATCTCCCTTCAAGCAGAATTAATCCTCAGCAAAAACACTCCTACTCTCAAACAGGTTGAGTGTTTAGTTAGTTGTTGTTGTTTTTTTGTTCTTGTAGGCATGGTTAGACTCAGTGATCCAGGAGGACTTTTCCAGCCATTATTATTCTGTGACTGTTAATATTGAAAGTTCTTTTTCTTTCTACTCTCTCTTGCTGTAATAGGTTTTGTCTTTAACTGAAACATCTGGTCGGGCTTACATGTGTACTCTGTAAGCCTGAATGCTTACCTAGAAAGACACAAGGCTCTGTGGGGCAGGTGAAGTAGCATCTGCCTGTTCTTTTCTTCACTTTTTTCCTCCTCTGTGCGCTGGCAAGGCTACAGGTACTGAGCATGTAGGTGTTCTCTGACTCTTACAGAAAGTGTCCTACTTTGAGCCTGGGCTCAAAATATTCCCCCAGGGCTCAAAATATTCCCCCAGAGGATTAACTCCAAGGCTGGTTTCATCAAGAAAAAATGGGTTTAAAATAAAAAGTCGTTACGAGGTGGGGCACAAATGGATTGTGCATGTGCCAGCAGCTCTGGTGCCTGAATGAATTTGTGTCAACAGCTTTGAGAACAGGCTACACGTTAGAGAGGGCAGTGTGGAGGTATCTGTGCATCATTGACTGCACATCTAAGTGGGTATGCTTCAGTGCCACTCTGATATGAATCACTGAGCCTGTAGAAAAGCATTAAGTCTGTACCACTGCGTTTGCTGAGAACAGGGGAGAGGTTTTCAGAGAGCCTGAGTTGTAGGAGGAGGTCTGAAGTGAATTGTGCTCTGCTGAGGGCTGGCAACGGGGACTTGGCCATGGAGAGAGAACAGATCCATGGAGGTGTTGCACAGATGGCAAACTAAAAGCCCAAGTATAAACAGCACCTTTTACTAACACACACAGCAGCTGAATTCTCAGCTAGAATTACACAAGTGCTTGCAAGAAAACACGAAGGCTGGAGAACCTCCCTGTCCTGTCAGGCAGAAGACCAAAATACCATTTCAAAGGCAGCCAGAGACCAGCCAATAGGTCATTCAGCCAAGCAATCTGGTTTTGCCTTGGGCCATCTTCACTTCAAACGTGGCACCCATTCCCTGCCAAATGGATGCTTTCAGGAGGATTTAATCTCTCTACCTAATCAAGTCCTGGCCTATTCTGTTGGCAAAACCATGCCTGGCTGTGTAGAACAATAGAATCATTCTGAATGGAGACCTTCAATATCATAAAATCCAACTGTTGACTGTAGGAGATATCCTACAGTAGGAGCCATCCTGGAACAGGGAGATGTGAGCAAGTGGGTTCCTACCATTAAGTGTACAGGCAGCACTTTATGTCTCTCTGAGGCAAGAAAGGAAGGTCTCAGGATTGTTCTGGTTGGAAGGGACCAAATTTCTTTTCTCCAGTCTCAGAGGATCTCTGAGAAGGGATCCGAGGTTCAGTTGGGGCATGTTGTTGCCTGGTGTTATGTCAGAGATTAGCCTTTGGCATGACAGAGAAAGAGACATGGATTTATATTAATAATGTTTTTTTGTTTTTTTTTTTTCCTCTTAAAAAACCTTTGAATTGGTGTCACATTCCTGTGACTCTAAGATGGGAAGGATTTCTGGACTGACAGGGCCAAACACTGTGGGGTTCAGGTGATACAGTGATGAGTGCTGTCATTATCAATACAAACTCCCTACCTCTGAGCAAAACACTAATTTAGAATTTACTCATATAGAAACGGTTGAACAGCAGTAGAAATGTGGTAGTTTCTGAGCCTGCTCTAACTGACATTAGAGGAAAAAACCAACAACCCACGTTTAATAAAAAGTGTGTTTTTAAAGTAGTCTTATTTTTTTCCAGGACTAATCGTTTTTACTAATTACATCTTTAATGACTTCCAAACGAACAAGTTATCTTTAGTAAACGAAATTAGCTTTCCTGGTGGCCAGTCGCCCTCCTCTGGTTAAAATGAGAATTGCAGGCAACTGACATTTTCTAGCAGGACAAAAGAGTTGGACAAGCCAAAGTTCTGCCAGAGGCACCAAGTAACTGGAAAGCAGATTCCTCTGAGGCTTGGTTATTTAACACCCTGGAAGAGGTCCCTCACAGCCACCTTCTCTGGAGAGATTCAAGACCCACCTGGATCTGTTCCTGGGTGACTTGGTCTAGGTGATCCTGCTCTGGCAGGGGGGTTGGACTAGATGATCTTCTAGGCCCCTTCCAACCCCTAACATTCTATGATTCTAAGTACAAGAACATGTGCATTTTCTGACCTTTGGGGAGGGAAATTTGCTGGAACAAATAATAAAGATTTACCATCCTATGCTTTCCAGAATTTCTCTGTTTATTAAATACTCATAGAAACAAATAATAAGAAAACCTCATAAGGTTTCTCAGAGTGTGAGCAGACCTGCTGGATTGAGAGGAGACCCTGACTGTTCCCATGGGCTTGCTCTTTCAGGGCACATATGACAGAAAGTGCCAGATGAGTTTCAAAAAAACCATCCCTGTCACTAAGAAGCTCCTGCTGCTGAGTTCTGTTTGTACCTGACAAGAGATAACCAGTTTGTGCCATTTTGCAGGAGAGACTTTGCTCTGAATCACAACCTCCAATTCAGAGGGCAACAAAGACTTGAAGAAGTGCTTGAACACTCACCTGTTTCTTGACAGTTCTTTAAATTGTCTGTCACCTTGGACCAAGAGGAATGGAGGTTACCCAGCGATGTTGACCTGCACTGGGAGTGCTGGAAGAGATGCTGTTGCTTAAGCAGTATTAAGCCCATACCCTACAGGCCCAAAGATTAGTGAGATGTCATCTCTTTCAGCCCACTTAACATCAACACTTTAGAAAACCCAAGGAAGGAAAACCCAGTTCAAGGTCTGCCAAAGTAAATGGAAGCACTTGGGAGCTGGCAGGGCAGACTGGACATTTGCTCAGGGAAATCTGTGCAACACTGGTATGATTTACCTGGGGAGCAAGGCGAGTGGAACCACCAACCCTACACCACGCTTGCATAAGCTCAGATCCACAGAAGTGTTGAGAGATTTCATTCCCTTCAGTTTCATTCGTGAGAGCATCCAAGTACGTCCTTGCTATGTAGAGCTAATTGTAAATCTTGCCTTCAGTGGGGGATCTTTTTCACGTCTGCTCCCTACCTTTTCTCCCCCAGATGCACATTTCAGTGTGAGGTAGTGAGGGGCCCACATGTGCCCCTGCATTCACCTATTTATGCACGTAAAGCTGCAGTGAACCACACGGAATCCTCGAGGTCTACTGATGTGAAGCTAGTCCTATGCCATTTTCCCACTACTTGCAACTGGTCCTGTGCCTTTTTTCCACTTGGTGTCTCTCTTTAGTCTCAGATCTGGGGCTGGAGCTCCAGTAGTGCTCTCCCGGGGACGATAATTTGTTATTTGCATCCTAGAAGTACACCAAAGTTTCACTAAGTCATCACAACTCCAAAGTAGCAACAAAGAGAGCTCACAGAGCACGAGATCCACCCCCCACCACCACCTTCCCTCTCTTCCCAGCTGTATACCTTTGCTATATGCCAACCAGCAGCTTTAAATCTGTTTAGGAAGTCCAAATATTGATTTGTTGTTACATTTTTATCACTGTGAAAGTAACGTATTCATTGTCCAACTTGATCTGATGCTTATTACACAGCTGGGGTTGGTTTCTCACCCTTCATCAAGTGCTAGAGAAGTTTATAGGCATACAAGTGAAATGCAAGGTGTTCCTTTACTGCATTCATAAAATAACTTTTTTTTTTTTAAGAAATAATTCCAAATAAAGTCAAATAAAGCAGCCTTCACCCTTGTGAACAGAGAAGATAAAGGTGAATGTAAAAAAACTGTACAATACTTCTAATCTTTCTCCATACTGTAGTGGAAACATTTTGAGGGGCAGGGGGTGGGCAGGGTTATTTAATCCTTTTTGCACCCAACCCTAAATTCTTTATGGTACATTAGACTGACTTGATAGGAAAAAACCACAAGCTTGGCTTCCTTTTCAATTTTCTGTATAGCACGAGACAGTTTTTCATTGACACAAACTAATTCTCTGCTTTGAGAGACTTTGGATATTTGCTGCTACCTGTGGAAAACCCTGTGGCTTACAGCATAAATGATTTAATGTGCTTGATTCAATTCTGTTTTGCCAGTTCCTCCAAGACTAAATCTCAGCAAGAAAGTGGTCCAAATCAAATGTGTTTGTCAATCCCCTCAAATAAAAGCTCCTTTCTCCAAAGGCCTCTTGGTGTCCTGCTTAATTTGGATCTGGAGACCCAGAGGCTGGAATCTCAGCTAGTCTGAACAAGGGAAACTTACTGCATCACAGTGGCTGAGAGCCTGGAAAAAGAGTATCTACCAATAACTCCTTGCTTCATGTGGGTTCTAACCAAATAATTCACTAGCCCTCCTGTGGGAGAACAAAGCACTGTATATTTCCTTTTACGAGCTGTTTTGCACATAAATGCTCTTTGCAGTCCTAGTACATCTCCACTGCAACCAATGAAAGCAGCTTATTTTTAAATCCTTCCAAATAATTTAAAATAAATAAGTCAGAGGAACAGTCATCAGATTGCAGATCCCCAGTGCAAAGTAACTGCAGCGTGGTAGACTTTTCTTAACACAGATGCTGAGGTATCACCCCTTTGCTGTACCTGAGTAGGACAGTTGGGACAACATGGATGTTGGTGGAATTTGGATGAGGATGGCCTTGCCATCTACAGGCTGCTTGTCCCATTTTTTTGGATAATCTTATCCCAGATTCTCAACAGGATCCCCCTGGAAAGTGGGAAATGAAGGATCGCAGAGATAAATCTGAAAACATAAAGTTGTCCATCTTCCCTATAAAGCACCAAGCTGAGAGGTCTCTCTATCAGACTCCATTTGTTTAGCAGGATTTACCACAACCAGCCCTTCTAATGGTAAATCAGTTGAGAGTTTGTCCAGTGTCTCTTGCACTTACCTAAGAAAAGGCTCTTCTGCCACTCTCTGGAGGTGAAGGTTTCCATCTCTTGAAGCTTTTCACAGAATCACAGAATGTTAGGGGTTGGAAAGGACCTAGAAGATCATCTAGTCCAACCCCCCTGCCACAGCAGGGGCACCTAGACCAAGTCACTCAGGAACAGATCCAGGCAGGTCTGGAATCTCTCCAGAGAAGGAGACTCCACAACCTCCCTGGGCAGCCCCTTCCAGGCTCTGTCACCCTCACTGGGAAAAAGTTCTTCCTTGTGTTTCCCCTAAACCTCTTGTGCTCCAAGTTGCTCCCATTGCCTCTTGTTTTCTCCCTCATTCACTTGCAGGACTTCCCCACCCAACCCCATTTCCCTCTGACCCTTCTGAGCTGCCTTCAGCAGCTCCTCTCGGTCCAGAGCTGGCAGCCATGCAGAGGAGGCTCCAGAGCATCTATAAATGACTCTTCAGTTTTCCTCCTCATGCCAAAAATTGCCCAAAGCTGCTATGAAAAGGATGTTAGATGTGGGAAAGCAATTTGCAACCCTAAGGATCCTGCTTGCCACCAGCAGAGTTTCCCTGGTGAGAAGGAGGCAAAGAGAAATACTCCATGCTGTGTCTAGACACCCTCCACCAAGCCAGCACTGAACGATCCCATGCATAAGGCTATATCAAATGCAGCCACAGAGGAGGTTTTCCCTTATCTTTCAGGAGAATTACCAAGCTATACATCACTTCAGCAGTCTGGGAACTATGGGGGATTGTGGTTTCTGGTAAAACAGGGAAATCTTTTCTTGGTCAGCACTAGCATTGGAATTTGTATCCACCTCCATCTGGGCTGAGCCATAGGTGATCATTCCGAGATGAGCTTCTCTCAGTGTCAAAGGGCAAAGAAATACATAACTACATGCAAATGTTCATTTCAAGGCAAAATCATGTGCTTTTTTTCCACCTCCTTTCTCCCTCCTGCCCCTCATTTTGTCTTGGAGAAGTTACAGGTTTCCTCAGGTCCTCAGAGAGGTTGCAAACTGTCCAAACTGTGCTTCAGGAAAGGGATTGCTCAAAGTGAATCAGTTTCCAGGGTCTGCTCACCATCTGTGTGCCTTTAGGAGATTGTCACACTTTCTGCTGGCTTCATCCATCTCTCTAATTCCTTGGTTACAGTCAAAACAGTTTTAAAAGGGCTCGGTTCCCACAGTGGGGAAAGTCACTGGGACACTGCTTGCTAGCATTTCACCCAAGAGCAGCTGACACCTCATGGAAAAAAAACTTTGAAGAACAAATTTCTCTTCTGAGTCAGTTCTGCTGATGTAGCTTCCACTCAGAGAATTTCCTCTGCTCCCTTCTCTATTTGTAAGGCCATTTGTATGAGAAAGGGATCCTGCTTTCCTGGAAGGACTCACTGCTTCTGCTGAAGTCATAAGCATCTGTGGCATTGTTTCACCCACCCTGAACAGCCTGGACTGGTTGATTTTTCAGACAGAAGGAGTCTGATACAATGAGCCATGGGCTTTCAGGTCTGGCATGTTTTGAATTATTATTCAGTCTCAGTTACATTTCTCACAGAAGTGCCCCGAGCCACTGACAGACTCTGTTTAACAATAAAGAAATAATCATCTCTGGAGCTGCTAATGGGATGCCAGCAAAGATGCTGCGTGGCTGAGTCAGCTTCATGTTGCAACAGTGCTGCCCAGTTAGCCACCCTACAAGACTAAGCAGGCCCAGGCATTTCAGCTGTGATAATTCATCTCTTGCAGTCTCTCTCAATAAGCTTCAGTAAGTAGAAGGGTGAAAAAAGAACCCCTTTCATTGCAGAAGACAACTGATGGCCTCACCACCTAAGGTGCTGACTGTCCCCATATGCATCTTCTTTAAACGTGTCAGTCAGGGAGGAGGCTTGGAGAAAAACAACAGTCCTTGTATTGCCTGAGAGCTCTGAGAACGACTCCCTAGCACCCATTATCTGCTCGAAACAGCTCAGACTGTTGGCTGACATCTGGATTTCTAGTGTAGTTGGCAACAGCTAGAGAGGAGCTGGTTACCTGATTAATCCTGTGGGGTCAGGGCCTGGATGAGAACAAGAGAGGAAGCAGGAGCCCAGAGTTCAGTTAACTACAAAGAAACAATTATACTGTACTACTTGTGTACTCTCTACAGGGATGTCATGTCCACCTCACTAATGAGCAGCACTAGCTTTCTGCTGCCTCCATGTTGTGAGCAGGATTATAGGTTTCCACAGCTTTTCCTGCCCCATTTCATCTTTCTACTTGACTCCATTCAGCCTGTACCTAGGGCTAAACTACAGCAGTTGCTTTATCACCCAGTGACCTCTCCCCAGCCAGGAAGGGTGAATCAAGAAAAGGAGAGGAGATCCCCAGGTTGAAATGAGAACAGATTGAACAACACAGTAAAACTAACATTAATTACCAATGTGAAGTATATCAAGTTAAACTCACCCCAGTGGCTGAGTCATAAGAACCACAAAAACATCCTCAGGAGCAGGATGATGAGTGAGACCCTCCAGCACCAAGAAGAAGCAGGGAGGAAAGAAAAGAGACAAGCCCCACCCTCCCCCTTTATACTAAGTATGATGTTTCTGGGATGGGACCAACCTGTAGCTAACTTGGGGCAGCTGCCCCAGCTTGTGCCCCTCCCAGTTTAAGCTTCTGGCTGATGGAAGGCTGCTAGATGCAGACCCCTAGCGTGCCCAGGAGTCTGTCCTAGCAGAAAAAGGGCACCTCTTCTCACCTCAATGTGGCAACTATTTGACTTTGCTCTGTTAGACCATCTGCCTATGCCAGGTCCATCCCAGTGGAACAAAGTGGCTGTCATCTCACTTTAAGTTCAGTGAGGCTCTCTGCACCCTGTTCAGGAATGAATTGCCCACATTAACAGGGGTGTCTCCTCACACATCTCCTGTGGCATCATTTATAACAGGCTTTTTGACCTGAGATCAAAAAAAGCAGCTACTAAACTGTGTCCAGATCTCAAATCCTTATGTCACCTATTAGTAACTGAGGCTAGCACCCAGAGTTTTGGACTCAAATGAAAACAATGGCAGTACTTTGTGTCCTGTGGTAGAACTCATCACCAAGCTCAAGACGGAATGAATTCTTTCTAAGAAGCTGTGGTAGGCACCTGGCTCTTTGTGCTCTGAGTAACCAGGAACTACTTTCTGGTGGCCTCAGGGGAGAGCATCCTGTCAACATAGAGGTCCAAGTGGACATTTATAGCACAGCTCCCCACGGGGAATTTATAGCTTGGCTCTGTACTGTGGCAAGCTGCTAAATACTCAGAGTGTGGTACAAAATGGCCGGAGGAGAGACACAAAGCCAGAGCTCCATAAGCAACACACAGGAGGTCTTGCTGACTGATGATGTGTGTGGCAAAATGATGGCTGAGGAGGCTGCTAGCATAAATGTAGCCATCACATGTGTTGCTCTAGTAGATGCAGCATCATGTAAACATTAACTCTAGGGCTCTTGAAATAGGGTTGTTTCCTCTGCAAAGGGGCCGTCCCTCTTCTCCATTAGCAGAAGAAATGAGCCTCTAGCCCTCTTCCACTTTTTCCTGCTGTGCACTAAGACAAAACAGAAAGACAGTGAAGAGGGAGGTGATAAATAAGAAAAAATATGGGTTTGCAGTTCTAGTATTCAATCAGTTTGGATATTGCAGCCTCCCTTAGACCCCAGAGCATGCTTAGGACCCTAACTGATGGCTAGCCACTTTTCGTGTCTTTGCAAAGGGCTACTGGCCTGTTGGGCTGAGGAGGGACCACCTGTACATAGCATTCACCACCTATATTCCTTCCTAAATTCCCTCTGCTGGCCTGAAGATTGGTGTACCACAGCAGCATGAACCCAGAGACTAGTAGGGCCTGGGTGTGCTGCTAGGGTCTCCAGAACCTCATTTCTTTGTGTGCTGAGGGCAGAAAGGGGAAGGTTCTGGTGAAGATCCCATTGAGAGAAAAGTGTTACTGGAGGTCATCACAGATGATGGCTCTTGACTGTGTGAGAGGAGCAGCTTGGTTTTCATCCAAGCCTTGGATTCCACAGAGCCCAACCCATCACCACATCTGCTTGTAGAGCCACAGAGCCCCGCGCCAGCAACCTCGGTAGAGAGGATGGTGCTGAAATACAGTGCAAAGACTGATGACACAGTGTCTGTTGTGGAGATAAAGAGAGGCTGATCCCTTTCATCACTGCTTAAGCAATTGTCTCAGATGTCTTTGCCTCTTTTTTGTTCTGGTCGGGGTGAAAGCTGGGAGCTCTGGTGGCCTCGGGACAACCTTTGCCAGAAGGTGCAACTCCCTGTGAGGTTGTGTTCTGAGGCAGTTCTCAGTTCCAGTTTGTGGAGAGGAGCCCCACACTGGAATGTCTTCATCTCCCCCGAGGAAGACGTCTGCCCTAACATGGCCAACTGTATTAGGAAGGCCTGGTGTGTGGGGACATCCCCACTCCTGTCCATTGGACTGTCTTATGAAAAGAAGAACTCCTCAGAAAAGTTTCTACTTCTGGCTTAGGAGCAAAATGCAACACAAACCAGCAACACTCAGTCCCATCTGACCCTCGCTGTGGTCCTCCTCTAAGGTTGAGGTCCAGCCCTGCTGTTCCCCTGCTCATAGTATGGCAGCCAGGATTGTGGCTGCTGAACTTCAAAGTTAATTACCATCCAAAAGCCAATAAATCAATCAATCCGTTCCCAAGCCCCTTTAGAAAATCTCATTATTGAAAACCGACCCAGGCAGGGACTCCCAGGAAGAACTACAGAGAAAGAGATTCTCCAAAGCTGTAATTTTTTAAGGTTGTACCACTTGGAGAATAATTATAACCAGCAAAACAATGTTCACATCTCACATTAATATAAAGTAATGAGTGCATGCCTGTAGCCAGCTAACCACAGAGCTGAGAAGAGACTGTCAACTGTTCTGTCCTGCCATAATATGAAGCATCTTGGAAATGCTACCAGCTGCTGCACGCCAGCCTCTTGTCATCCCTCCTTCTTAAAGAGGCAGACTGAGGAGGGCTGCGTCCTCCTCCCAGAGCCACTCGCGCAGAGATGTCGTCGCTGGCCAGTTGCCTTTCTGCCTAAACTAAAAATGAAAACGAATATGTTTATAATTTTCAGCAAAGCAGAGTTCGAAGATTGTTTCAGGCATTTAAAAGAGCTTTTGTGTCAGAAAAATACTGCTTCCAGTTTGGGAAATGTGTCAAATTTCAGGACACCGTTTTGTCTTCCTTCCTTTCTGCATTCTATTTTCTATCTTAGAATGTGCTTATGATGATGGGAAGGGAAACAGTGGAAGCATGCAAATAAATAAAATGAAAGAAGATAAAAGAAACCAAATCAGCTAGTGTTTTTGAAACTTCAGTAAAATTTCTGTAGCTGGGTAAAAAATCCAAGATGAAGAATTTTTCTGTGGGAATTTTCACCAAAATCATAGCAGTATCAGCACTTTCCTCCAAAGTTATTGGGAAGTCTTTCAAACGCTCAACCAAAAATATTAAAAAGTAATTAAAAATCAAAATAAATTAAAAGTTACATCAAAAAAAATGAATTAAATTTGAAATTCTAAAGTTAATTGTAAAATCACTCGAAGTATTACAATTTTTTCTCATAAGTCCTGATTTCTGGAAGAAGAATGGGCCATGTATAATTCCAAACTTGTCCTCAACAGCATATCAATATTTAGGAGTCTTTGGTCTGACATTTGCCAAAAAAAGAGAGAAAGAGAGAAAGAGAGAAAGAGAGAAAGAGAGAAAGAGAGAAAGAGAGAAAGAGAGAAAGAGAGAAA
>JANHGL010025910.1:8140-25412 GCA_024611195.1 Ceyx melanurus
CACCATTGGCACAACCAGCCTGGCACACCAGCTAGGCCACTCCAGCCCAGCTGGTAGAGCAAACCAACTTATATCCGTGCAGCACAGGAAAAAAATAAAAAGGAATAAAAAAAAAAAAAAGGGGAAAAAAGGAATAAAAAAATAAAGCAAAAAGGAGAGGAGAAAAAGGAACAGAAAAAAATTCAAAGGAAAAGGAAAGAAAAAAAAAAAGGAAAAAAAATCCAAGAAAAAAATAATAGTAAAAAAAAAAAAGTACAAAAGGAACAAGACAAGGAACAAATAAAAGAGCCAGCCTTGGATGCCAGCCAGAGAAATAAACCAAACCAAGGGAGAAGAACAACTCGGGAACAGCGAGATCCCTGGTGACGTCTCCACCTCAGCAGGGGCCGGGCTGTGGCCACTGCCCAGGGCCTGCCTCCCCCCGTGGCCCCTGCCCTCACCTTCTCAAAGCTTTTCAGTGTCACCTCGTAGACCAGCTCTGCGTTGGCCTGGATGCCGTACTTGGGTTTCCCTGCCTCACCGAAGCCATACCTGGAAGGGTGGAAAGGAGCTGTCAGAGGAGGAGGTGGAAGGAAAAAAAAAAACCAACAAAAAACAAACCCCAAATAATGTTCATTCTGGCAGCGCCCAGCCGGACACACGGACCCCGTCATGGGTTCTGGTTTTACCCCCAGCTCTGTGCCCACAGCTTCCCAGTGTTTTGGACCAGGGTGATATTATGCTCCACAAGCAGAGATAGCTGATTAAATAGAATGTTCAATATACTGGGAATCGTATTCTCCAGCTCCACCAAATCCAACTTTTGATAGAGGGTTCTCCCCTGTGTGGGGACCCCCAGTGAGTTCCAGGGAGACATCATCCTCTCAGCCCCAGGACTTGGACAAACCCCTTCTAACCTGATGTTTTAAAGCAACTTCAGATTCCTCCGAACAAACCAGTGGTTTATTTTCTCATCCCTTCTGGCACAACTACACAAAGGCTCCCCCAGAGAGTCCCATTTCCAGGATCAGCACTTTCCAGGAGTGCTAAAATGTCCTGGGGTTGCACCCCTGGGGGATGCTCCTCACCGTGGGCTCAGGTAGAGGACACAGTGCTCTCCCCTCTGCAT
The DNA here is from genome assembly GCA_024611195.1 of Ceyx melanurus. Lineage (NCBI taxonomy): Eukaryota > Metazoa > Chordata > Aves > Coraciiformes > Alcedinidae > Ceyx > Ceyx melanurus. The sequence continues at coordinate 9,249 of JANHGL010025910.1, forward strand.
CTTCTCCAGGGCCTTGTCGATGCCAATGGGGATGTCGTGGTCCTCCCCTTCGCCCACCACGAACTTCACATCCTTGCAGTCAAACCTGGTGCCGTGGCAGAATCCCTCCAGGTGAACTGCAACGGGGCGAGAGGACAGTACAGTACCCGGAGCCACCCGCGCCGGGGCAAGGTGGGCTCGAAAGAAAGGGTCTCGTAAAGTGTGTCTCCCAAAATCTCACAGCATGAGGCCATGGACCTGATGGAGCAGGACCAGAGGAGTCCCAGAAATGCTGGGAGGGCTGGAACCCTCTGCTGGAAGGCCAGGCTGGGAGCGCTGGGTGTGTTCAGCCTGGAGGACTAAGGCTCTGGGGAGACCTTCTGGGGCCTTTCAGGGCTTCAGGGGTCTGTCAGAAAGATGGGGACAGACTTTTGAGCAGGGCCTGTTGGGACAGGACAAGGGGGGAGGGGTTTAAACTGAAAGAGTGAGATTTAGACTGGAGAGAAGGGAGGAATTGTTGTTGCTGAGGGTGGTGAGAGCCTGGCCCAGGCTCCCCAGAGAGGTGGTGGCTGCCCCATCCCTGGCACCATCCCAGGTGAGGTTGGCCAGGGCTCTGAGCAACCTACTCTGGTTGCAGATGACCCTGCTCCCTGCAGGGGGGTTGGACCAGATGAGCTTTAAAGGTCCTTTCCCACCCAATCAATTCGATTTTATGAAAATCCAGCAAAACATTCAGCCCTGAAAGAGGGAAGACAACAGGGCTGGAGGCAGCACCAGAGCCCCTGGGTGAGCAGGGAGAGATGGGGAGAGCCTGAAACCATTGCTGAAAAGCAAAGCAGGAATATCTCTCCTAACCAAGGACCAGACAACAGATAAACATCGTGACTAATATGTTCCCCTCGTACTCCACTGCACAAGTCAAGCCTTACTGGAACTGGATATTGCTGCTGGCACATTGCCACGTGGAGTTTATCACAGCGATTACAAATCCCCTATACAGTGCTATACCGCCTGCTACCTCGAAAACAAGGCTGTGTTCTTCTGCCTCCAAGAACTCAAAGTACAAGATAAACACTTTTTCTTTCTCTTTTTTTTTTTTTTTTTTTAAATTTTGGGGTTTTTTTTTTCATCTTCAACCAATAGCTGTGCTGTTCCAGCCCCAGATGCTGGCAGAAGTGCATTCAGAGTGGACACTGGGTACCTGGCACATTCACCACCTGGTACTCCTGGCTGGTTTTCTACAGCAAGATTATTCTTTATTTATTCCCTTCTGAAGATGCTGTGGGCTTTGGGAACAGTTTTATGTTCTTTGGTCTCTGCTCACAGGGTACAAAGCACACATGTGCAGGCAGGTATAAAGCATAAGCAATTTCAGAAAGAACACCTACGTAGTGTTAAAAATACAAATAAACAAACAAGCAAAACCCAAATCAAACAGAAGAAAAAAAGGCTTTTAACAGGAAAAGTTCACAGTAGGCACCACAACTGGGCTTAAGGACTCTGTAGCCAATAAGAAGACAATCATCGGTGTTCCTTGCTGCAGAGCAAAGATAAGAAATTGCTCATGCAGGTGCTGCTGAAGTGGGGAGAGGATGGATGCTCAGAAAGAAAACCAGACTCGGGGCTGGGGGCTGCTCTCAGAGCTCCTCCAGCACCATGCGGAGCTGCAGGATGTCACCAATAAGTTAAAGCTGCAAAGCAGAGCACTGAGCTGCTCACCCTGGGTGGCAGGAGGCGAGGACAAGGCGATGCCACAGGGCCATGGCCCAGGCTGGACACGCTGGGACAGAGGGGGAGACTGGGATGAGATGTGGAGACTGAGGCCATCGGCAGAGCCTTGTATTAAGGAGGGTGTGACATGGTCCCAGGATGCTCTCTCTCTGGCACCCAGGGTTGCCTCATCCCAGCACCAGGCAGGGACCTAGTGGCAGAGCGGGGTGTGATGCGGGCACCCCAGGACGCATCCTGAACCCACTGCCAGCCTGCAGTGACACCGTAAGGCTCAGGGTCAAAAGGCAAATCCTCCAGGACTGACCTCTGCTTCTGCACTACCCAACACTAAGCTGCCCATTTTCTTCGTCAAAGGAAGAAAGTGGAAAATCCAGCCTAAACCACCAGGAACGCAGCAACAGCACCACACTCCCTGCACGTTCCCAGTGAGCACAGACCCAGAATCCCCCACCCCAGCAGCAGCACAAGCTCCCCCAGGTCCTTAGTCCCCAGCAGTGACGAGCCCATCCCGGGTGGGAGGATGCTGCAATCCCTCCCGTTACAGGAGAGTTTTGCTCTATTTTCATCACACATAAAATACAGCTGGTAAAGGCTGGGGGGGGGGAGGGGTGGGCAGAGAAAATCTCCGCTTGGGTTTCCAGGAGCAGGTCAGCTGGTTGCAGTCGCTCTTGGATTACAGGGGAGGAAAAAAAAAAAAAAGAAAAGGGAAAAAAAAATCTGTCGAAGGAACATCACTCCGGTTGCAGCTCTGACTTATTGTTCTCTCGGTGCCTGCAGCGATTTTGTTTTTGAAGAGCTGAGAACAGAGTGTACCGAGTGCGGCTGGCACACGAACTTGATGTGCTGACAGCAATTTGTACTCAGATTAAAAATGGAGAAGGAGGAGAGATGGAGGATGGGGGAGGGAGGGGAGAAGGTTGTAACAAAAGCTGGACTGCCAGACTGTGACTGCAGCCCAGCTTCTAGGGACCGGAACTGTAAATTAGGGTCTGTAGAACTTAAAACCTATGAAAATGCTTTCAAAACTCCAGCCTGGAGATGTTTTCTCCTGGAAGCGTGGCTCCTTCCAGCACTGATCTTCCTCATGAAACACAGTGGAGAGAAACCATTGCTGCTTCCCTGAGCCACAGCCTTGCCCCAGGGTGGGCTGCTGTGATGCGACATCCCCACAGCTGCCACAACAGAAACACAGACTTGTAGGGGGTTGAAGAGACCTCTGGAAATCATCTGGTGCCACCCCCCCCGCCCCAGCAGGGTCACCCAGAGCAGGGGGCACAGGCGGGTTTGGAATCTACAGAGGAGACTCCACAACCTCTCTGGGCAGCCTGGGACAGGCTCTGACACCCTCACACCAAAGAACTTTCTCCTTCTGCTCAGATGGGACCTCCTGAGTTCCAGTTTGTGCCTGCTGCCCCTGGGCACTACTGACAAGAGTCTGGCCCCATCCTTTTGCCCCCAGGGGCCATTTAGCTATTGAGCAGCATCAATGAGATCTCCTCTGAGAGGGGACAGTCTGTGAAGATTTCAATTATATTTTAGCCTTTTACTTTAATCTTTAGGGTAGCAGAGACAACTTGAAGCTGGGCTCGCAGCTGGTCCCCAGCTCAGATGCTCACCATGGGAGAGGCAGACAGGCAAATCTGAGTCAAAACCTCATTTTTCCTTAAGAGAAAACCTCATTAGAAGCACCAGCCGTTTAAGGCAGCACACTTTATGTGCTGTCACAGCTCAGATCCAATTTCTCCCTCGCTAAAGGGAGTTAATCTTTGTGTACAGGAGCTCTGAAAGAGAGAATAGAAAGTAAATGCCTCCTGCACACAGTGAGCTCTGTGTGTCTGTGGCCGAGTGGTTCCTGGGAAGGGTAAAGGAAAAAAAAAAGCAACAAAAAACCCCCAAGAGCCTGACTTCCCCCATACAGCCCTGAAACGTCTGCTCCAGAAACATGATCAGAACAGCGAGAGCCTGATGGACCCGAGCTCCTCATCCTCCACGTCAGCCGAGCCCCAGCTTCACCAAACCCCTTGTGTTAAATTCCTTTCCCCCTCCATCAGCAGCAGCCACAGAGGATGGGAAAAAAAAGGCTCTGTTTTGTGAGAGATGCAATAAACCCCCAAACCACCACTGACCCTGGAACGAGGAGCCCAAAGAAGCTGCCGAGAGCCCTTGTCTGTGTCCAAACTTCTCAGCACAGGGTGGCACTGAGGGACGACGTCCCAGCACCAATGCTCTCAATGGAGGAGAGGCAGAGCTTAAGTCTCTGGGAGCTGGTGGCATCCCAGAGCAGCTCGGTCACTGCACAAAGGTCAGGGGAGGCAGCAGAACCCTGAACCCCCACCTGGGGGAGACTTTGCTCCCTCCACCCTCCCCTCGGCTGAGCAGCTCCAGAGCTCACCGGGCTTTGTTTGCCAACAGGCATAAGGAAACCTTGCAGGTTACACTCCAGTGGTTGTTCTGGCATCACTTCGATGCTCGCACAGCTCTGAGTTTCCCATCAACCCTCCCAGCAAAGCCACCACTGGGGCCGTGCCAAGGAGAGCTTGGAGCAGCATCACCCTTGGGCAGGGACCTGCTGCTCTACCAGTCCCACTCCATCCCAGCCAACCTCTGGATGGATGGAACTGCATCCCACCAGGATGCACAGCCACCTACAACCTCTAAAGTGCTAGAGAGAAGAAAACAGGGCAGCTCCAGGACAGTCACCCCTCCAGCCCCCACCACAGAGGGACCACCACTCACTTTCCACCGTAGCACCTTCGTTAGGGTTGGAATAACCTTCTCCCTTCCTCTTGATCCTCCGAATTATCCCTCCATCCTCAAACAAGTCCTCACCTTTGAAGTCAAGGAGCTCGACCTAAAAAAAAAAACAAAACACAAAGAAAAGGTGGGCTGAGCTCAGGGAGGAGGGGGAAAGGAAAAGAGAAAAACAACAGAAAAGCCACAAAGCAGCAGTTCATCCTCTGTCTGGAGAGCCAAGCCAGCTCATTCTCCATTCAGCTGACCAGCACAAGTTGCCCATAAAAACCAGCTCCAAGCCACGGTGTAATACACCCAATTTATTAGAAACTGGGACACATCCAGTACCTGAACTATAACACAAAATAACAGTAAAAAATAAGCCTATTAAGCCTCTAAGGGCACAACACAGCTGCTTCTGCTGGAAGATGCTGTGAAAGCTGCCCCAAACCAGCATGGGCAGGAGTTTCCCTTCTGTTTTCTAATGGGACCAGCTCTGACCCACAGCTTAGCCCCCACTCGACTTGGAAAGACTAAACCTTAATTTAGGCCAGATTTTAGGACTCATTCCTTCCACCCCACCGCCTTGTCCTGACGAGCCCTGCCCAGCACCACACCATGCCAAAACCTCGGCTTTCCTACTGCCCCACAGTGCTACTCATTTTTCAGCACCCAGAGGCATTTCCCAGCTGCTTTCTCCCTCCCAAGTGCGTTTTTAAACCGGGAATCTGCCCGCTCCACCCCCTGGCACCAGGGTTCTCCCCAGCTGGAGTTTCAAGTCCCAACCTCCCAGCTCAGACACACATTTCTGAGAAAACCCTGGCAGCAGTTCCTGGAGCAGAGGGACACGTTTCAGGAATCCAAGCTGTGTTTGTTGGTTTGGTTTTTTTTGGTTTTTTTTTTTCATTTCTGAGCTGGCTGGCAGGGCAGAAAGGGAGAGAGCGAGCACATCCACACACTGGCTTGACACGGGTACTTGCCTCGAAGAAAAGGGTGGCATTGGAGGGGATTTTGGGGGCACTGCCAGCAGAGCCATACGCGTATTCGGGTTTGCAGAGCAAGTAGCAGATCTCTCCCTTCTTCATGGTAGCCACCCCAATGTCCCATGCCTTGATTACCTGGCCTAGGAGAGAGGTGGGTGTCAGGCAGGAGGGAGTAACTGGCAGCCCAGGAATAAAACAGAACAAAACAGCCTGTGTCCTGCAAGGATGGCACCCAGAGAAAAAAAACCAAAACTACGTTCTTGGAAGTCACTTAAGGCAGGAATGACACCATCCATCTGCCCTGCAACAGGGTCTCATCTGCACTAAGATCATCCCATCCTCCCCAGGGATCATCTCACCCTCCCCAGGATCACCCCACCCTCAAACATCCCCCTCAGACAGACCCCCTCCCGGCCCAGCTCACCCTTGCCCAGGCTGAAGACAAAGGGCTCGTTCCGATCACGGCTGGAGTCAAATTTTTTACCATTGGCCAGTTTGCCTTTGTAATGAACATAAACCTTGTCCCCAATCATGGGGGACTCATCTTCACTCCCAGGACGTTTAATGATCTGAAAAACAACACACGTAAGAAGGGAGGTCATGGGACAGCTAAGGATGGATATGAGAAGAGAATGAGATATAGAGATATACACGTGGTTTTATATATACACCTGCATATATAAAATATATCTATATACACCCCAGTGCTGCTCAACACCAAGAGGAAGCTCGAGGGCCTGCCGTTCAATTTGTCCTTCCACCAGCCCCTAAAAATAAACCCCAAAGTGGAGTCGTGGCACCAGAGGGACGGAGCCGGGAACAGGGATCTGCCCGAGCTTTGCGGAGGTGTCTGGGTAGATAAACACAGCAGCTTGTAACCTGGAGCAAATGCAATTACACTTGATTTCTGTCCATCTGTCTGTCTGTCCACACTTGACTCGCAGGGGTGTGTCATTTCACTACACACTTCTTGTCAACACTTTTCTTTTTGTTTGGTGTTTTTTGAATGCTACAGCCTGGAACAAGCAGTTCTCAGGCTGAGGATGGAGCAGAGGAGGATGCTATTCTTAGAGGAAAGGTCCTATTCAGCTGGAGAAGAGCAAGCGCCAGGGAGCAGAACTATCCAGAGAGCCCTGCGTAGGAGAAAGGGGCTGTGAAGCAGCCGGGGTGACCTCAGCACTGGGCTCTTTCTAACGTCTCCAAGTCACAGGCAAACATGTTCTGTGGATTTGTGACTAATAACCTGCTTAGGAGCAACAAGTGGTGAAATTCATCGAGCAGCCTGAACCCGGCCGCCTCAAACACAGGATCACAGCATGACCAGGGATGGAAGGGACTTCTGGAGGTCATGGAGTCCAACCACCCTGGCCAAGGAAGGTTCAGCTAGAGAAGAATGTGTCCAGGCAGGTTCCGAATGTCTCCAGAGACAGAGACTCCATCACCTCTCAGGCTGCCCAGAGAGGCTATCTCTGTCTCCGGAGACACTCACAGCTCCATCCTTCTTTATTCCAAGTGATGCTCATCTCCTTTGCCTTCCAAATGGAAAATAATCACTCTGACATCCCTGGAAGTTCTACACGACCCCAAGGGCTGGGGGAAAAGCCCATCAACGCGACTACACACCCCAGACACTCCTGGAAGCCTTGCTCACCTTCAGGACCCCTCGGTCTTGAGCCGGCGTGATGTCCTCCCCACGCTCAGCAAGAGCTGCCGCCTGCACCTCCCCTTCGCCCTTGGTGGCCTCATCAGTGGTCATGGTCTCCTTGCATAAGCCCTGGACCTGGAGAAACATGGCACATGCCCCATCAGGAGCAGAGGAGGTAGGGTAAGAGGAAAGGGTTAAAGAAAAGAAGCCGTTTGCCTTGCTGCTGGGCCAGGACAGGAAGCTTCCAGCACATCTCAAGTGTGCAGAACGGAAAATCCCTTCCCAGGGGCCACCCAGGCTCTGCCAAACCACAGGGTGCAGGAAACCTTGACGTGCAACACCGACTGTGGACAGGAGACAGCCCCACACCTTTGTCCGGCTGCAGTGATGGGGGTGCTCAAGACCTTGGGAAGCTGAGGAACTCCAATGTTGCCCTGGGAGGCTCCTCCAGAAGTTTTACACAAAAAAAGCACTGGCAGGTGATCCACATGCCAGTGACTGACTCCTGACACCAGGCAAAATGTGAAAAGTCACCTTGAGATGCTGCAACCAAACGGTAGAATCACAGAATCATTTTGGTTGGAAGAGACCTTAAAGATCATGGAGTCCAACCATTCCCCCAGCACTGCCAGGGCACCACTGACCTGTGACCCTCAGCATCACATCTATACTGCTTGGAAACCCCTCCAGGGATCACAGGGACTCCATCTCTGCCCTCCTGGGCAGCCTGGCACAGGCCTGAACAACCCTGGAGAGGGTGGCAGAAAGTGCTCCTCAGCTCCAACCTAAATCTCCCCTGGTGCTACTTGAGGCCAGTTCCTCTTGTCTTGGTGCTTGTTCCTTAGGAGCAAAGCCCAAAGCACCCTGGCTCCAGCCTCCTGCCAGGAGCTGTCAGAACCAGAAGGTCTCCCCTGAACCTCCTTCTCTTCAGGCTGAATAAGCCCAGGTCCCTCAGCTGCTCCTCACCACACTTCTGCTCCAGACCCTTCCCCAGGTCCATTGCCCTTCTTTGGCCATGCTCCAGCAGAAACCATCAGCATTTGCTGTGGTGATGTTCTTCTCAGCAACCATTTTGATGAAGGACTTGCATTGAAGCACCTACCTCAACAGATGTTGAGGATGGTGGTGAAGCCAGGAGAGATAAAAACACTCACAAGTGAGAAGCAAAGGGCTGATAGCCACCAAGCTTCACTCATCCCTTCTGGCTCACACAGAGGTGGGCATCCCTCAGGTACAGGTGCTATGAATATGTGCCCCAGGCCAGCATTTTTGTCTTTGGAGTTATTTTATACAGTTGAAGGTTATTTTCCACAGGGAATTACCAATTATTACAATTCCATTATTCAGAAAGCAGCACCTCAACCCCAGGCAAATCCCACCTTCTCCTGCCCTTGAAGAACACCCCAAAAAGAGAGAGTGCAGGCTCCAAGTCTCAGGCAACCCTGCATGGAAAGACCTGAAGACACAACAAACATATTCTCTAAAAACTAAAGCAAATCCAACACCAATAGAAACCCAACTATTCAGGTGGATAATGAGAAAATTCACAGCAAGATTCCAAGAAACCGGGGAGGGGGGGGGTTGAGGAGGGTGGTGGTGGGGGAGCTGCTGGAACAACAGGTCCCCAACGTCACAGTGTGAGGTGCCAGAAAAATCACGTGGTTTTTTTTTTTGTGTGTCAAACATGCTTTTTTTTTTTTTTTTCTAATGGTGCCTGGTACAAAAAGAATCAGCTACGGTTTAAAAAACACATTTCCTGACTATTTCCTTCAGCCTGTCAGGCTGTTCTGGTGGCCACACTGCTGCTCGACACAGCAGCTAGGAGATGTGGCAGGGAGAATTAGAAAGCACTGGGGTTTGGGGTTTTGGTTTGGGGTTGGGTTTTTTTGTTTTTGTTTGTTAGTTGTTTTTTTGTTTGTTTGTTTTTGGGTTGTGTTTTTTTTTTTAAGACATAAACCAGATCTATTAAAGTCACTCTAATTGCAAAACTCCCACAGCCTTTGGTGTGGAAGCAGATGGCAACCAGCAGCAGAAATCATTCATTCGGGGAATGCAAAATGAGCAGAGAAAGGATGTTTTCAGCTCCGAAGGCAGATAAGTTGTGCTACAAGAAATCACCACACTCCTCACACCCAGGGAGGGGGGAAAGGGAAGAGCTGAAGCCTGCTCCCCCTCCCCACCCCGCCCCTGGCACAGGAAGCCACCGAGACACAAAGAGCCCTTCAATGGAAGAAACAAGTAGGAAGAACAAGGGAAATCCTTGCAGCAAAACTCAGTTCTCACGGTCTTTGGGGTAATATTCATGAGAGTTTTGCGCCTGCTCCCTTTCCTTCTCGTCCCTTTTAGGACAAGAGGCAATGGGAGTAAGTTGGAGCACAGGAGATTTAGGGTAAAGATAAGGAAAACCTTTTTCACAGTGAGGGTGACAGAGCTCTGGAACGGGCTGCCCAGGGAGGCTGTGGAGTCTGCTTCTCTGGAGACATTCAAAACCCACCTGGACACATTCCTGTGTGACTTGGTCTAGGTGATCCTGCTCTGGCAGGGAGGTTGGACTAGATGATCTTTCTAGGTCCCTTCCAATCCCTAACATTCTATGATTCTATGATTTCTCTGCTCGGGTTTCAGAAGAGAACACTTGAAAAAAACAACAATACAAAAACCCCCACAAACAAACAAAAAAACATACACCAAAAAAACCCCAAACCCAACCACTAAGAGAAGCAATTCTGGTGGTGAGACTCCTCATCTTGTGGTCACTTACACTGTGGAAAACATGCCACTGGTTACTTAGGAATAAATTGTTGATGCTGATGGTGGTGAGAGCCTGGCCCAGGCTGACCAGAGAGGTGGTGGGTGCCCCATCCCTGGCACCATCCCAGCTGAGGTTCCTTCCCACCCAAACTACTATACGAGTTGGGTGCTGAAATGGTTTACAAGACACCATAGTCCGTGCTGCCCTGCCACCACCTTCCTCTTGGAGAGGAGCGTGGTGACCATCCAAGGATGTGGTGGTGACCATCATGACACGGGCACCACGCACTGGCTCAGAGCTTCCCAGCACAGACCCAACACAGCACCAGGAACACAGAATCCAACATCCATTTATTAAGGACCAGGAGAAGCCCAAAATAAGGGGAGCATCTTGCAGAAGAAGTGCCACCTCCAGGGGCAGAACCTCCCGAGGTCCACCAGGCAGCCACTGCTGGGACACAGAAAGATAGCTGGGGAGGTGCTGGCTCTGGCTCACCAGTTGCTAAATCCCACCAAGAGACATCTAAAAATACATCACACGCATCCTTCTCATTATTTTTCTATGTAAGCAATTAGTGGAGTCATCCAGGGAAGCTGGCCAAGGCGAGCGGGAGGGGAGACGCTCTGCGTCAGCAGCAGTGGGAGGGATGCAGCCCACAAGACCTGCTACTGAGCTGTGGTCCACATTATGAAAGAACCCGAGTCTCCTCCGTCCAGCAAAAAACAGCTCCAAGTAGGTTAGAGAAAGGACTGCACTGCTGCTGCTTCTCTCCAGCCTGGGGTGGAGGCAGGAGGCTGGCTGGGGCCCAAAGTCCCAGTTCATTGAAACCAACAGTTGCGGTGGGGGGGTAAAAAACAAACCTAAATAATCTGAAATTTAAATGCTGAGGAGTAGGGGACTGTCTCCAAGAGCCGAGCAAGCTGCTGGAGGTGTCTGAACCTGGACCTTAACCTGTGCTCCAGACACAGGCAAGGGGATTAATTAATTACCCAGCACATTTGTTCCAGGCAGCCCATCAGATCCCGTTTGCACACTGGCTTCACGGGGTAAGTTGGTAAGTAAGGACTGTTTGGGGCAGTTTTGCACAGCTTGAGTCTTTCCCTTCTGAAGAGAAGTCCCTTGAAGGAACCTGAAAACCCCCACAAAAATACCCCTGCTCAAGATCTGATCCCAGCACTGGGAGGGGGTGCATGGAGCTGTAGAGGCCCAGAGCTGCCATCCCACCTTTCCCAGGCCCCACAGAGGGGCAAAGTCACTCCTCACTGCTAAAAGGAAGGGTTGGGGGGTAAAGGGTTGGGGTTCATTTGTTTGCTTTAATCAATTCCTGCTTTGCAGGATGACCTGAAAAATCAGAGTAGCTGTTTAGCTTGTAATTTAAAAGCTACAATAAACAAGCTCTAAAATTCAGAGGTTTCAAACCCTGGACCCAATCTCTCCTTCAAGTGCAACTATTTCAGTGTTAATTAATGTGAAATCACAGAATCATTTTGGTTGGAAGAGACCTTAAAGATCATAGAGTCCAACCATTCCCCCAGCACTGCCAAGGCACCACTGACCTGTGACCCTCAGCATCACATCTATACTGCTTGGAAACCCCTCCAGGGATCACAGGGACTCCATCTCTGCCCTCCTGGGCAGCCTGGCACAGGCCTGAACAACCCTGGAGAGGGTGGCAGAAAGTGCTCCTCAGCTCCAACCTAAACCTCCTCTGATGCTACCTGAGGACAGTTCCTCTTCACCGGCCATGCTCCAGCCCCTCAATGTCCTGCTGGGGCAATGGGCCAAGTGGCAGCCTCCCCAGTGCCCAGTCCAGAGGGACAATCCCTGCCCCAGTCCTGCTGGCCACTACAGTGCTGACACAGGCAAACAATGCCCACAAGCACCTAAGCCTTGATGAATTCCCAGGACCAGTTAAGCCCAGGCCAAGCACCTGTCTGGGCAGCAATTCAGTCTTGCCTCCAATTTTAGCTCTCCCCTGTCATCAGATGTTGATTCAGGTGCTTCAGGAAAATACATTCTGTGTCTTTTTCTAAAAGGGCCACTTTTTTAAAAGCTGGTACAACAAAAGTTAACCAGCAGCTGGTCCCTTCCCCACCTTCCTCACCCTCCAAGCACAGTTTGCCAGACTGTCTGGACCTCGCAGACACCCCAAGGGGCACAGTCCAAAGCCTTTTCTTTCCCTTTCAACCCATGGAAGCTCAGCTCTGGGTGGACACGCATCACCCAACATCAGCTCATGCTGCACAGCATCCCAGGTCCACCAACTCCAACCGTTTGGTTTTTAACAGCCACTCCTCCTCCTCCCCCCTCTCTGCATGGCCAGTGCCATCACCCAGTCTGGAAAAGCAGGAGAAAATTCCAAGTGGAGAATGGGATGCAGATATCTGACCCCGGGCTGAGGACAGGCAGGTATCACACGTGCTGGAGCTGCACCGAGTGCACAGTCCCTGGCCACGTTTCCCAGGAATCAGAGTTCCTGGAATTTGCCAGCTCCAAATGGAAACTTCACATTGCAGAGACCAACGGGAAGGGAAAAGGGAGAGGAGGCATGTGGGGGGAAGGAGAAAACCAGGATGGGTTTTGAGGGAGCTCACCTTTTCACCATGTGATTGCTGGAGACTGTTGGGAGGTCCAGGGAGGTGCCTGCCTGGAGACACGGTGGGGATTTCACAAAAAAAATCTGTCATGAAGAAGGGAGGAAAAAAAATGAGTAATATGATAACAAAATAAAAATACCACAAGTGCTTTATTCTAAAACAGGATTTAAGAAGAATGGAGAAGTGAGACAGTGGTTTTATGCCACAGACTGGGCTCCACCACGGGCAGAAAGGGGTGGTGAGACCGAGGACAAACCACCCATGGCAGCTCCTAGGCTCCCTGCAGCCATGGGAAGATGCTTTGACTTGCTCTTTCCATAAAACATTGGTTAGCATCTTACTTTTAAAAAATATAATAATAAAAGGGAGGGAAAAAAAAAAAGGCAATAAAGAAAGAGCTACATTCTGTCCAGCTTTTTTATTGACCATTGCTGAAAGTCATGATGAAAATTAAAAGGATGGAAAAACAAGAGCTGACTGCTCTGGGCTTTGTTTTTTAAGGCTCACTTAGCACAAAGAGCTTTCCCTTCCACAGCACCACAAGAGCCTGAAAAGGCTTCGGATTGCGACACAGGAGGGACTTTCTTTAAAATGCAAAGGTCAGGCTCAAAAACAACGAATCTAAATGCACAGCAGGGAGGTGTGGGGCCCCAAATCCTGGTAAGCATCACCCCAAATCCCAGCACCTCGGCTCTACCCACTAGCCTCTCAAGGTTTCGCTTCCCCCTCGATTACAAGCACTACTTTTTCTAATAAAATAGCCACTTACTGAGAGAGCTGTCCCTGTGCAGCAGAAGAGGGGAGCCTGGAGCAGCAATTTCCCCCAGATCAGGGTGTTTTTAAGTGTCCTGTGACTCCAGCCTGTGCAGCAGAGACACAGGGAAAGGGTGTTTTCAGTCGGTAATAAATTCAAATTGGGATTTCTAAGAAAATACCACCTTCTTAAACCTCATGAGGCAGCTCCACGTAATCCTCAGCCCCATCCCAACACATAAGACAGTGAGTGCCATTCCTCACACTTGTACATCACAACTTGAATTAAAAATTCTCTTTTGTTTTTTAAAATCCTGGCCACTTGACTCCCCCCCTATTTAAAAAAGACAGGGAAGCCACCCAGTTTAAATTATCACTGGCTGAATAAGCCTCACATGGCTTGATTTAATTCCTAGTGTGCACGTTGTGCAAGCAGCTGACATCCTGATGGGCTAGTCGTGGCAACTTAATTTCCAACAAACAAACAAACAATCCAAACCGAAGCCCCCCACAGAAAAAACAAAAACAAAACAGAAAAAAAACCCAACTCAAACCAAAATGCAAAGAGAGCTGCTTTAATTAACCAGCACCCTGGTGAACCTCCAGCACACCCAGAGTGAACCCTGACTCACTGGGGACCGAAGTGAACTCCCTGGTTTTCTTTATTCACCCTGGGTTAACTCCTTCTACCCACTGTCAGCCCCAGTATATCCTGAGCATCCCTTGAGCATCCCCCTGAGAATCTACTCCTCCCTCCCAGGTTACAATATGCAAAATAATCTGCCTCTTTTGCTGGCTATCTAGCAAAGCACCAGTGAGGAGAAGTTTGCTCAGTGCCTTGTTCCAGGTTGAATCAAAATAAGAACTCACAGGGATAAAGCTCCTCTGGGCTTGATACTCTCACGAGTGCCCATCCCAGCAGCAGCCCCTGGACCAGCCCCTGCAGTGTGGTGGCCCAGAGGCACAACACCCTCCACTGTAATGTGCAATGGAAAATAAATACCAAAATACATATAGATATATTTTATTTTCCCCCCTCCTTTATTCCAAAAGAGAAAGAAACTGGGGAAAGCAAAACCCATAAACATGTAAGGGCTGTTGAGAAGGTGCCAGGGATGGGATGCCAGTGAGGGTGTTAACCCACTGATGCTCTGCGACCCCAGTGAGGATTTCAGCTGCTACCACCACAAAAATCACAATGAGCCTCTGCTACAAGCAACACAGCCTGAAAAGAGCAGAAAAGCCACAAGTGCCAGAGCTGGCAGCAAAGCCTCTGCTCTGCAGCAGCACTGGGAGAGGCACCCGCTCGCAGCCGGCCCCTCCTGGATGGGCTGACACAGCTTCTGATGATGAGAGAGAGGATAATAAAAATGAGAAGAAAAGGAAAAAGAGCTGTTCCACACCTGCCTGAGCTTTTCAGGAGGCAGAGGGGCTTAGTGTGGCATCCTGACAAGCTCAGAGGCCATTCTAGCCAGACATGTAGCAGCAGGGAGTGCGATTTCCCAAATCTTTCATAAATTGGGATTATGTAACTGGAGGGAAAAAAAACAAAACCACAACTAACCCAATAACATAGCCAAGCAGCTTATATAAACCATCTTTAAAAAGTGAGAAAGTACTTGACATCCCACTACCCACTCCCTGGCACCCTTTAAGTGGGGCTTTTGCCATCGAAAATGAGCAGGCTGCTTTCATCGTGGCTTCTCCCCTGAAGAAGAGGGAGATCAGAGCCAGCCAGGCTTTTTAGGACACTGGAGGGAAATATTCTGGCTATTAAAGGTGAAGTTTCCCTCCATGTATAAAACAGCCCAGTAAAGCTCAGCCCATCCAAGAGCAGCTCGGAGAGAGTGCCCCTGAGACACCAGCACTGAGGAAAGGCCCTTTCAAAAGACAGCTTGGGGGGAACAAAAATAAATACAAAATGGGAATAAACAAGAACCGCCTTGTTTGCCAACCCTGTTCTAACTTCTCCTGCTCTGACAATTAAACTTGGATTTATTTTCTCTCAATTTTTTTAACTTTTTTTTTAAGTATCTCATTGCTCTCACCAGATTTAAGGCTTTCTCCAAACAACTTCCAAACAGGTGTCTCTACCTCACCATGGCAACACCATCTTCAGCCCCCAACCCCCAGGCACCAGGGCTCAGCAGCACCACAAGAGCCCTGGGGTCAACTCAGTACCCAGCAGTGCACCCATGGTCTACGAACACCAAGGTCTGCTGGGCAAACAGCTGCTCCCAGCAGGCTGTGAAACCCCAGCACCAAACTGGGAGAGCATAAGGAAGCACCCCCAAAGAGATGGAGGGGCACTGGGGGTTGCCATGGCTTTGGGGGTGACGCTGCGCTGCTGTCGGGTCACCCTTAGCCAGCCCAGAAGAGCGGGCACGTGTGTGAACACGTGTGCACACGCGTGTGCATCACTCGAGGGTGGGAACAGAGCCCACAGCCAGGTCCTCGCCAGGACAGTCTGCACCCCAAAGGTGGTGCCATTTGCTGCTTTTATTGAATTATGTGATTCAACTCAACATAAATCAGAACATCCTTGAAACAGGAATGCTTTTCAGAAGGCTAATTTTCTAACTCCTTTTAACAGAACACCACAGGCCAAAGCTGATTTATTTGCACTCCCTCATCACCCCCTCACTCCACTGCAACAGCTACTTTACTAATATTTTCCCATGTTTCCAATATGCCCACTGGAAATCTCACACATCCTGATTTCAGTCACAATTCCCAATGCCAGAGAAAGCTCCATGGCAAAAAAATTTCATCAATACCTCATACCTTAAGCACTTGTGGCCGTATCTTTATGCCCACAGACAGCATTAAAATAAGGGGGAAAAAAACACCCCAACAACCCAAAACAAAAACAACATAACAAAACAAAACCTATTTGTAAGTCATTTTTTATTTCCCTGCCATAAGTACGAGATTAGTCCAAGCTTTGCAGCTCCCTCAATATATAGAAATATATATAAAATATATATAATA
>JANHGL010025919.1:0-59105 GCA_024611195.1 Ceyx melanurus
CTTGGTCTAGGTGATCCTGCTCAGGCAGGGGGGTTGGACTAGATGATCTTCTAGGTCCCTTCTAACCCCTAATATCTATGATTCTATGATTCTATGATCTCCAGCTGCCTGGGTGCAGAAGCAGAATCTTCCAAAGAGAGTGACAACTGGGGCTGGCAGAGATGCAACTGAAGAAGCAAATCCTGGTTGGGGCTGACAATCAGGGCACATGAGAGCTGGGTGAGTGCAGTGGGAGAGAAGGCAAAGGGTGATATTATCAGTCTCTGTAACTCCCTGCTGGGATGGTGTTGTAAAGAAAACAGAGATGAGATTCTTTATCTCCCGTGAAATGAAGTTTTCCAAGGGACTCCTGTACCGTTTATTTCTAATGAGCATTTGACACTGCAGTGTTTCCAAGCCCTTGATGAGGCTGAGAAGCATTTTGGAGGTTGGCGCTCCTTATTCACTGACACAGAGGAGCATCCAACTTAAATCAGGTACCTAATTTTCAATAGTAGCTTCTCTTGGGCTTTTCTTCTAACCCATGGAAAACCCATGATTCAATCTTCATCTGTCATGAAGATTGAATCACTCACTGAATCACTGAAGGTTTCTCCAATAACCACAGAGATTATAGAGCAGCCACAGTCCTAACTAAGCAAGTCTTGTCTTCTTTAGAGATGGTGAATCCAGTCCTGTGCTATGGCTACTAAATAAGAGGCTCAGGTCCTCCTTGTTGGTCTCAAGGCTCCTACAGACTGTTCTGCCTTTGTACACTTGGAAGTATCAGTTTAGTGTCTTGGTCTTCTCAAGTGCTACTGGAAACAAAAGACAAATTATCAGCCCCTGAAAA
Source organism: Ceyx melanurus (assembly GCA_024611195.1). NCBI lineage: Eukaryota > Metazoa > Chordata > Aves > Coraciiformes > Alcedinidae > Ceyx > Ceyx melanurus. Next base: position 833 of record JANHGL010025919.1, read on the forward strand.
ACTATTATTTGAACATGAACTGAAAACATTTTATAGATACCTCTTGGGCTGGCATTGAAATCTGATCTTGCCCTCTGGAAATGAACAGAGTTTGAGGGCAGCTTCTTCAGTGATGAAACTCCAGTTTTCCATCCAACACGGAAACCTTTCCCCAGGTGAAAAGGCATTTCTTATGCCTGGAAACTAGAAGGGTTTTGCTGTATACTCACCTTTTACTAACAGTTTGGAACTACTACAATGGCAAAACCCAGCTTTGGACAGCCCCTGCTTCGTGAATTGCATGACCAACTTTTAACCTGATCTGCTGCTCTGTTTTACTTGATATCTTTTGTCTCACTGGTAATCTATCATTTTATTGCTTTGGGGATAATCTCTTATTCTGTTTCTTGCTGAGGTAGTTTTCTGGTTTCATAAGCAAAATACTGCTCTTCCTGGTTTTTATTCATGAGCTACCACTTTTAAAAATGATCTGCTGGATTTTCAGACATTCAGCAGCCCACCTAAAGCCATGGCTTCCAGATATGTATGTTGTGTCAATCTGATGTATCCAGGATGAGTTAGGCTAATGCTCAGCAGTGTAAATATTTCTTCTTTGAAGACCCTGGCCAAGTCACATTTGGGGAAGTTCTGGCTCGCCTATCACAGTGTGGGAGTTGAAGAACGAGAGATTGTTTCCCATGGTCTCATGGGATCATGTTCCCTGCTTGCCCCATGTCCTCCAACATTTGGGTCTCCAAACCTTTGACTCTGTGATGACCAGCAGAGACCCTAGGAGAAGACATCCCAGACAGCAGTCTGGCTGACTGAGGATGTGTGGAGGCCAACCATATACTATGTCAGGGGTTGCAGACCTGATTAATGTCAGAGTCCAGGTCCTGAAAGATGCATAAAATACATTCATACAGCTCTGTATAAATCATACTTAATTTTTCATCAGTAGACAGGGAGGCTATGAGGAGGCGGACTGGGAAACACAGAGGTTAAGTGACTTACCCCAAGCTGCAGAGCTTCACGGGATAGAGATTTCCAAACTTGCAGACAAGTCACTTGGTCACTGGGCCTCAATTTAATTAGCTAGTGTGTTTTTATTTAAAAATGACAGCACATTACATTTCCTTGTAATTCATGGACCCCACCCCACTGTGTGCAGATACAGATCAAAGAGATGGCTCCTACTCACAGCCTTGCTGCTAGAAATGGTTTCTTTTCATGCCTTAAATTTGAGAACATCAACAGTATCTAAAACATTCAGCAAATGATTTCTACTTAAAAAATGATTTTCTACTTAAAAGCAGACTCCCTTCAAATAATTTCCTCTTTCTTCAGTGCAGGTTTCCGCACTCTGAAAGCTACACACAGAGCCCTCAGAAATAAATCAGATCCCAAGTTCTCAGTCCCGTTGATCATTTTGTAGATCTATGTTTTACAAGCAGACCATTTTTATATGCAAACATCGGCCTACTTTCAAAACCTTGAAAAATAAAAGTAATTTCTGAAATCACTAGCTACCAAATTCCTGCCTAAGCTTGGAGTGATTAAACCTGGGTTGTCACAACAACGTGAAAGTGCATGATGGCCTGTGTAATATTTACACGGGTTCTGCTGCAACATCAGATCTGAGCATAATTGCTGCCCAGGCTTGTTTTGATCACCATTCCCTCTCTCGATCTGGGAACACAGATAGGTTGGACTTCCTGATTTAAGGCAGCTTGATCAGCTTGATTCACTGAAAGGATGCTGAGAAGAAAATCAGGACCATGAGTAATAGTAATTCTCATTGAGTTCACATAGTACTTGGGCAGCACTTATACCAGAGAGGAGACCAGATTAGCTGTTGTTTATACCATAAGCTCTCACCCTGATGGTTCCCTTCCTGTGTTGTTCATTTTAACTTTCCCTTTTCAACAGAAAGCAAGGGCTCTTCTGCAACCAAGCCCTTTCCCAGTGGATTGGAAGGGGCTGCTCCATTTTAGGACTCTAGTCATACACATTCTTGCATTGACCATTATAGAAGTAATCATCAAAGGCAAAAGAAAAGGACAGTTCTTCATTATCCACTGGAGTTTTGCAGATAGGTTGCTCCTCTAGAGTCAAAGAATCACTGAAAGTTTTGTGTTGGAAGGGAACTTTAAAGGTCTCCTAGTCCTCCCCCACCTGCTGTAAGTAGGGATACCTGCAACTAAAGCAGGTTGCTCAGAGTCCCAGCCAACCTTATCTGGAATGTTTCCAAGGATGGGGCATTGACCGCCCTGTTCCAGGGTCTCACCACTCTGTGTAAAAAGTTTCTTCCTTATACTTAGCCTGAATCAACTCTCTTTAAGTGTAAAACCATCACCCCTTGTCCTGTGACTGCAGGTCCTTTCTGCCTGTCCTCTCCTGCCTGCTGTGACTGTTGATAAATACTGAGTAGTGATGCGGATGGGAGGCATAGGGCAGGGTAACAGCTGAGTGCCTTTGCAGATGGCCATTTCTGAGGCACTGACTCACATGTTCCCAAAGGACAGGTGTTTGGAGGAAAAAGCCCAAGTGTTGTAGTGAGATGACTGGTTTGGGTTTCACTGCTTGATGAGAATAGATGAGAGGGAGATTACAGCCCTGGATCATCATTGCCTTGCTCTCAAGATCTACATCCCAGCTGACCCTTGAATCAAGGGGGAGCTAGACAAGAAGGGCCCCCCAAATCCTCCCTACTCCAAACTCTCCTTGCTGTGCCATTGACACATCTAGATTGAGGAGCAAACCAGATGGACACCCCAAATTGCCCCATGTTCCCCAAAAATTCATGCAGTTCTGGAAGGATGTGTCTCCACAGTGATGCTGGTTGGTGGCCTCAGAGCAGTCGTGACAGATTCAGCAAGGGTGTGAGACAGTCTTCAGGACAGCGCAGTGCACACCCTCCTGTACTGCGGTGAACACGAGCCAGAGTCACCCTCTCTAATTAAGGGGCATGATTTCACCTCCCATTACCTCATGCTTACCACAGGGTAAGAGCAGGGATGTGGGCAGTATGACACACTGCAATTTTATGCCCTTGCCTCAGTGACTTACTCCTGTGTTTGTACCCTTTTTGTATTTATATTCCTCAACAGGAGCTGTCTAAACAACTGCCAGGTCCACACATACACACACACACAATGCACATACACAAAGCTTTGTATGTTTGGCAGAAATGATCCTACACAGCATGTTACACAACTTCTACAACAAGGAAAGACTGGAGATTTCCAGTCTGACTTAAACTATCTTGGATGTATCATGGAGGAAGGAAAGACTGAATTATATTTCAGAATGCAAGTGTTGTGCTTCGGGGGAAAGTAAACTGATGCTTCAGATAAGAAGCATGGCATTAGTGGATTTTTTTTTTTATTTTTTTTTTCTGGTAAGGCGCCTTTATCCTGATATGAGTTCCAGATATTAGCACAAAGAACTACAAGGGGAAAAAAATGATGTTAATCTTGTGTACCAGCAGTGTCTAACCTGCCAAACATAAATATGCATGTAATCATTTTGCAGTTACCTGGTAACCACAACAAAGCACCCATAGAAAATGTAATTATAGGGGCTTCATAAACTCAGCTTAAATTATCACCTATAGCCAGGTACATATTATTAGATATGAGAGTCGCCCTTAGATCAGAATCTCATGTTCTTCGTGTCTAATTTGAAATAACTATCTCCTTATTGGCAAGCGACGAAATCTAAATGGAGTCACGTAAATCCTACTTCACAGCTCAATTAAGGAAATGTGATTACAGATCTGGAAGCAGATGCAAATATTTCTGGGGAAGGGATGATGGCAGGAGCCTACAGGAAGCAGTTGATGCTTTCCAGGGGTCATTTGTAGGGGAACCCGTAGGAACAGAGTTTCTATTGTTATGCACTTCAGAGTATGTTGGGTCGAGAGGGGATGAGAGACCGGATTCCCATTTTTAAGTGCTTTGGAGGTTTTCAGAAGGAGTCAAGTTCCATTGTTGAGTTTTAAATATACTCTAAGCTCTCTGAGAACAATATACATTTCCACTACTTTTCCCTCTGTGTCCTTCCCTCTCATGATGAGGTTCACACTCTTTGGTTGTCCAACAACTCCCATTGATCTTCATCTCATGGAGGGGGTTGGATGAGATGAGGGGGAGATGTCATTTCATGCACTTATCCCAACAAAAGCCAAAAGAAATGCAGAGAGATGTCCTAGGAGCCCTCTGAATACAAAAGGCGATGGAACAGGTGCTTTTGCAGCCCTCTTAGCTGCATTGCACCTGGGTCGTTTTAGGGAGGACCATCTGTCAGATGCACCATGAAATGTCCTGAATGAAGGGTTCCTTTTGCACAGCAGGACAGAGTTCGGTGACATCCCTGGGGTGCTCAATGTCCTTGGCATGGCTGGTGATGTGGTGAAGAAGCAATAAACAGTAATTCACAGATGCACCAACCTTCTCCAGAAATGATCAGATCTCAACAAGTCAGATGAGTCTGGGGACAAAGTCATCCTTATCCAAACCCCAAAGAGAAGGTGTTAAAGTCACAGGCAGCAGCTGTAAGGGAGGAAGGTGGAATCAGGGGCTCAGAAGACAGCAGATGCAAGAATACATCCTGCAGCATGCACCCAGGAGCACATGTAATTATTCCTACAGGAAAGACACATTATGGCAGAAGCTATCATGAATAAATACAGAAACAGGGATGCATTTGCAAATGCTCTTAGCCAAGAAGAGAGAAATTAGGGACAGTCACTGATTCCCAGTTCCCTGTAGTGACAAAGGGAGTGCTGTCTTACAAGAGTGGCTCTGCTCTGTTGAGTGATGGATCTGCTCCGGCTGCCTGCCTATTTTCTGACCTTGGCTTTGTTATTCCATCCTAAATTGCTTGATCCTAAAGGGAGAAGGCATACAGAAAACAGGATATCTCTATATTATCATTGTGTTTAGGGTGAAAAAAGTAAGTGAGAAGTGAGTGAGAATTTGCTTTTCTGCTCTGGAAGGACAGCCTTTGATTTTTGGTAGCTTCCATGCTCTGAAATCTGAACATGCAAACACACAAAAATGCACCAGAAAAAAAATAATCTAACCCACTAAAAAAGACTGAGTTCAAGAAAACCACCCAATTTCATTTGAAATCCAACTTTTCAAGTGTCCTTAAAGTTTTCTTGTATGAAAACAGTGATTGTCCCATGAAATTGGCCAAAAAAAAAAAAAAAAGGTGAAAGCCTTCCATTCTGAGAAAGTGCAGACACAGGGACTCTGGAGGTCATCTGAATATGCCTACTTAATTTTAACATGGGATTGTGCTGAAGTCAGGACTCTGAAAGAAGAGTTAGTTTTGTTTTGTTTTTAACTTCAGTGAAAACTACGTTTCCTTTGGTTGGGAAAATGAAAGTTTTGATCAAAACTTTATGACTACTCAATTTATGCTGGTGGGACCAAGTCAGAAATGTAATTGGTGTATCAAAAATCCCCTTGAAATTTCTATTAAGTCTGATATATGTGCGTTCAGCATCCTTTCCTAAGAAAGTTTGTTTCTGAGCCAAATTCTTCCATTTTTATTCATACATTAGTAAGTGGAGTCTTTCCTACTGCACGCTTCAGAGACCAAGCCTTTTCTTTGAAACTACTGCAGGTTTCTCAAAGAAGAAAAGAAGACAAAACATATTCTAAGAGCAGTAGCTCTTTTTCCATTGCTCTCCATCTGGTACGTGATCTGTGATCATACCTCCAGGTCATTATGCTTGTAATGTTTATTGGAAAAATCAATCTTTAACTTTAAGACTTTACACAGGAAATATTAAAGTAAATTAGGACCCTATACATCCATTTTCAAATTTCCTTTCGACCTCACAGTACCTACATCTTCCATGAAAAGAAACCAGGAATTTTTTATTTAATTTTTTTTTCAAGCTGTTCCATTTTTTTGCATAAATGACAAAATTTCCTGGAAATACAATTTTCCCAGCTACCTTAGTTATTATCTCCAGGCTGTATTAGCAGCTAAGCGGTTGTTGACATTCCCTTTCAATATTGCTACTAAAACTCCATGAAGCTTACACAGAATTTATATACGAATGTCAACTCATTTTTAAAATATGTAATAGGAAAAGATCAGCCAATGCCTTTCTGGCCACCTACATTTCAGAAGGTATTGGCTGGTATTAAAGTAGTGTATACATATGTATTTTAAGAAACCACACATTTTCTGGGCCTGAATCCAAAGGCATATAAAGTAGTTTAGTCAGTTATGACTGGATGAGGAGCTAGATGGAAAACAGAGCGTTCTCAGAGGGTTTGGGTGCACATGAATTTCTTTCCAAAATTAATGTGAGTGGGAGTCATTAATTTTACTTTTATTTTGGCAGATGAAATGTCCCTCTCCTGGATATTCTCAGTGTGCGACGTGAAGCCACATCGAGCAAAGGCAGGACTCTCCAGCCCCTGTTGGTGCATTCCTACTCTGAGACTGAACACACCCTGCTATTCATGCTGCTTCTGGGATGGAATACAAACACTGTGACAAACAAAAATGCCTATTAGAGTGACAGTTTGGAGTCTGAGGACACATAGCCTCATAGGATGAAAGCCACCAAGATGGAACAGAGCAGTGTAAAGGACAACAGGCAAAGGACCAATGCTCTGGGCTCCTGCACTTTCCCTGGGACTAATCTTGCATTGCTCAACCTTTGCCACTCAAAGCTCTACAAGCAAGAAGTAATTTAATCCGTGTTGACTTTCCCCACTTCGTTTTTGAGCTTTTTAAAGGAGAATGAGACTACTTTGCAAATTCAGACCGGGGTTGGATCTGTTTGTAATGAGGCTGTCTCCAGGTGGAAGGTGCTAGTGAAGAGTGAGATATTCATGCTCTTTACCTTTGATATTTGCCCCTTTTAATATCATTACAGCTGATGTGTTCTTGAGGTTTCTTGTGGAACCAGCTCATCTTTGCTACCCCAAGAAAATGTGTTTAAAACACAGTTAAAAGCTGTCTGAGGCTGTGTCTTTAATGATGCCAATGGGAAGATTTCATAACATCCAAATAAAGTTTAAAAGTAATCAGATCTCTCTTTAAAAAAAAAGTTAAATAAAAAGGTGATATTTCTCTTTCATTGTGGGACCACATCCATCAGCTGTAGACCCAGCTCCTTTTCATAACAGAACATACAAGACACCATAATAAACAGTCAAAACCAAAACCACATGCTGCCATGAAATGAGACTGAATATCAAAACCTACAAGAGAGAAGCCAGATGCAGTGATGCCTCTTGGTGCTAACGTGGCTCAGCCATCTGCAGGGGTTGAGGGACCACCATGACTCATGAAGCCACATGGATGGGGAGACTGATGGTGTGGGGACTTTAGCAGCTGGTGTGGGAACACCATGAGACTCCCTGCTCAAAACTTTGCTCCAGGCTACCCTGGACCAGTGATGGTATCCTGGGAGGTACAACCACCGGAGCTTCCAGTTTTGCAAGGATGTTGAGTTTTTTGTCCACAGGAACTCTTCATGCGGCCAGCATCAGATGTTAATTTTCAGTCATGAGATCTCTCTCTGAGATTGACTCTATTTCCAAACCCCTGGGCTATTGTAGCCTGGACCTCATTTGTTTTAAACTCCTTTGCCTGGGATCTATTGTTCTGTGTTGCTGGTTCACAGCTCTGTAACTCATTATTAACTCCGTCCCTTCCCCCAGAAGGAGCTGTTGAGTCTTTTTCTTCTTCTTCTTCTTCTTTTTAACACAGAAAATTAGTTTTGTGGCTGCAAAAGAGAAAAACTGTTTGATAACGTGTTTGAGTCAGCAATGTGCACTGGCAGCCCAAAAAAGCCAACTGTATCCTGGGATGCCTCAAAAGATAGGTGGTCAACAGGTCAAGGGAGGTGATTCTGCCCTTCTACTCTGCTCTAGTGAGACCTCACCTGGAGTACTGTGTCCAGCTCGAGCCCCCAACACAAGAAAGATATGGATCTGTTTCAGAGTGTCCAGAGGAGGGCCATGAAAATGACTATAGGGATGGAGCACCTCTCCTATGAGTGCACACTGAGGGAGTTGGGTCTTTTCAGCCTAAAGAGAAAGCTCCAGGGAGAGCTTATAGTGGCATTCCAGTACCTGAAGGGAACCTACAGGAAAGCTGGGGAGACACTTTTTATAAGGGCAGGTAGTGACAGGACAAGGGGCAATCACTTTACATCAGAGCAGAGTAGATCTAGATAAGACATTAGGAAGTTCTTTCCTCTGATGGTGGTGAAACACTGGAACAGGTTGCCCAGAGAAATTGTGGATACCTCATCCCTGGAAATGTTTAAGACCAGGTTGGAACAGGCTCTGAGCAAACTGGTCTGGTGGGAGGTGTTTCTGCCATGGCAGGGGGATTGGAACTAGATGATCTTTAAGGTTCCTTCTAACTGTCAAAAAAAAGAAAAAAAAAAAAAAAAAAGAAGAGAGGAAGCTGATAGTTGCAAAGAACCCTGAGCCAGAATTTCCCAGGGGTCTGTGATGTCTGGATCACAAATCCACAGGTGACAAGTGACATGTCTCTTATCCCATCCTTTTCTTCATGTGTGGGTCATCTGTGTGCTCCATTGTTCAAGTACATCCAGAGCTATAACCTTGCAGGCACAGTCCTCCGCGGAATGGAGCCTGTATCCTGGAATGACAACAGGAAATCACTGGTGGGGAAAAAAAAAGCTTTGTGAAAGCATCAAGAAGTAGGTTTCACCTTGAGAGTAACCACTGTCTGTGTGGGACCCAATTGAAAGAGGAAGACAAAGAAGCAAAAAAGCCAACAGCATTTTCCCTTGGGACATGACTTGATAATTTAATATCTCTTCTTCCTACCCAAAACACGGACAGGTGTATCCTTACCATCTTTTTCAATCATTTGTGCAAAGGGCTCTCTGCAGACAACCCCTTTAGACAGCGGGGGACATGAGGTTGGAGAAGACCTGGCAGATCCAACCATCAGATGTTCTAAACCAACACTCTGGGCAAGACCATGATTTCACCCTGTCATTCACGTACTAAACTCTTCACAGTAGAGTTCTGGTGATTCCACTTCTCTTCAGCCAAAGGAGAAAGTCCTGGGAGTCCAGGAAGTTTTCTTTCTAGTGGTGCAATATTTTTGTGGGTCCGGGACTCATTTAACCTTAATCCACCCTTGGCTTACTGTCTTGAATTCTTTCTCCACGTATGGGCTGCCTCTCCATTCCAATTTCATTACGCTCTAAGGAAAGTTGTGAGGGCTCAGAGATGATATTGCCATCAAAGGTTGGAGGGTTTTAATACCATGGCTTTCATGGAAACTTCTTGTGAACTCACCCACTCGACTGCATTATTTCCAGCTGTGCTCACAACTTCATATAGAGAGGATTCAGAAAAGGTAATAAAGTTTACACCACTTCTCTTTTACATCTCACAAAGAGAACAGTGAGCCCTGGGCACCAGCGAGAAAAGGTGATCTATTTGACATCATGAGGACATGGTGTCTGCAGGGAACTAAGGTGCAGACAGAGGGATTGTCTTGATATCAAAACATTTCTAAGGAGGTAAATAATCTTCTGCCATTTCTCTTGAAAGAGAGCATGGGAAAAACATAATACTCATTTATGGGCACCAGGAGAAGAGTGATGGGCTGTAGCTCTTTCAACATGAGCCAAAGCCAACAAGCTTTCATGGACCACCCTGATGCTTGAGAATCCCCTTGCCAGGGTGAGTCATGTTAAATGAGGTGGGCATCCCCAATGTGTCCTGGCATGAAGTTGATCTGCTTGGATCCTGGTGGTTACACACAGCCTGGCTGAGTGCACAGGAGGTTTCAGAGCATCTGTAGCTAACATATCTCACGTGTAAGCTCAATCATTGAATTCCCATTATTCCCCATTAAAAAAAAAAAATAATTTTAAAGGCTGCATCATCTCAGGAAATCAGCAGCAGAATAAGAAAAAACAAATATAAACATATATTAAATCTGGCAGGTGGGAGGGGACAAAATAAAAGTGGCAAAGTCATGAAGTAGAAGCAATATCCCACTAAAAACAGGGTTTGAAAAGAGGTAGAGTTATATATATTTCAGGAACTGCTGAATCCATGGGTTGTACTGTCCTGATTAATTTTTTGAGTCTGAGAGCAAACAAAAAGAAAACTTAAGGTTGGCTTGCACTTTTAAGAGGAGATACTCAGTGGGCAATAATATATTTGGGACTCCTGTAAGAGCTTGGCTATTGTATGCCTTAAACCTTGTGTGGTGATAAAATCTGGGAAGACCTATCTGGAGGGAAGAAGTGTTGAATGCTCCCAATATATCTGTGCCACCCTTTTGGGCTCCTTGTAGATAGGCTTTAACAAAAGGAAAGGATAAATTCTGCATAGGTGGGACTCTGTCTTTTCTTTAGTTGCTTCTGTTGATTGTTCCAGGGAGGAGGTGGATGGCAGCTAGCTCATGGGGCTCATGCAAATCAACACCATCTCCTGAGGAAATTGGGAATGCCACCCAGATATCTCAAGCATATAAAGGGACAGAAAAATATTATTGTGTTGCATCCACCACCAAAGAACTGAATACTTGGACTGTTTCAGTGAGACATCATTGGATCCATGGGTGGTGAGAACCTTTTCTCTGTATCTCTCTCCCTCTCTCTCACTCACACTCTCACTCCCCCTATCTTTTCCTCTCTTCTAATAATTCATTCTTCCTCTGCCAACCCAGCAACCCTGCCATGCAGGAACAGCTTCTGTTGGGGAGATTCTCCTCCCTCGATGTCCACTGAGTGGGACAAGACAGACTTCTCAGGGTGTTGCCCAGTTATTGATCCATCAAGGCCAAAATGCAAGTCCTGGGTCCCAAGGAACACAGAAATCCCATCCCTTCTCAACTTTGCACAAGACAAATCATGGTGTACACTGCAAAGCAGTCAACCTCTGAAATCTGCACCATAAGTATTTGGGAAACTGCACTTACAGACTTGTAATCACATCGCTACCAGCTCCTGATGACCTTATATGAATGGGAAAACCATGGAACCAAGAAGGTGAAGGAATGAAGAACCCCTCCCCAAATCTAAAAGCCATGAGGAGGTTTGGGATAATGGCACAAATGACAGCCCACGCTACATTCCTTTGCTTGTTTCATACAGTTAGTAGTAAATTTACTATTCTGTAAAAAAACCAACCAACCAACCAAACAAACAAAACAAACAAAAACCCACAGAAACAAACAAACAAAACAATAAAAAGGAGATTGTTCAGCCTGAAGAAAAGAAAGCTCCAGAGAGATCTTATTGCAGTCTTTCAGTACTTAAAGGGGCTCTCTCAGAAAGATGGAGACAGTCTTTTTTATCAGGGACTGTTGTAACAGGACAAGGAGTGGTGGTTTTAAACTAAGAAATGGGAGATTTAGACTAGATAGAAGGAAGAAATATTTTATGATGAGTGTGGTGAAACAATGGCCCAGGTTACCTAGGGAGGTGGTAGAATCCCCATGCCTGGTAGGATTCCTTGTGAGGTTGGACAGGGGTCTGAGCAACCTGCTCCCTGCAAGTGGGATGACCTCGAAAGTTCCCTTCCAACCCAAACCATTCTATGATTCTTGATTCTATGAAATCTCTGACCTTGTAATTTTTCTGGCATTGTTACCCAAGATAACTAGAGTCAGCCTTGCTGAAGCATATGGCATATGCTTTTTCTGGGAACCCTTCAACCTTGTGAAAACATCTCTCAATGTGTAAGTGGACCTGGAGGAGACACCACTTGCTATCACTTTCTTGATTACTCCTCAGTTTCTTATGCCATGTGTGAATTTTACACATTTTGCATCTCAGTCACCCATTTTGCCCACTTCCTAAGACTGTGTCTTAGTTCAGTGCTTCAATCTAGCTTCCTCACCCTGCTGTGTCAGGTTTGGAGCCAGCCATCCAGATATTAATGTCAGCTCTTATGGATGACCAAAGACATTGAAACCTGTACCTCTGAACAAGAGGTGATGTGGGCACCTCATGGGGCATTTTCCTGAGTCCTCCCATCAAATATGTCCTCCTGTCACACTGTTAGAGACAAGGACTATAGAAGGTCTGAGTTTCATGGACATTTTCCTGTTTGAATGTCAGTATTTGGGTTGTGGATTGAATGAGCAGCCCCAAGAAATGTGATTTCCACCAGAGTTGTAAATCCAGGAAAGTCTGCATCATATATTGTTTTTTCTCCATCCCCTCTGAAGGACTTAGTAGTGGCCAAACCCCCAGGTATGTGGGTAAAGACCTGTGTCTTCATCTCCCTCTGGCTCACACTCTCCTGAAGGCACAAGAAAAGAAACACTAACTCCTTAAATCTCCATCATCCCACCCAGGTTAGCCTTCATTGACTTTTTTTTTTTTCCTAAAAATTCCAGGTATCTGGTGTCTTCTCAAACCTTCTTTTCCAGGTGTAAAGTGGCTTTGCAAAGTTCTCAGTTTTGCTGCCTTACAATTTTCAGAGGAGCCTTTAAGCAAAGGAAAAAAGGGCAGCCAGAAACCACAGGAACCAGAAGGCAAAGAAAACTGTTTTCAAATTACATCTTCTTCTGCTTTATGTTGTTCTCCTTAGTAGAGCAGGTTGGATATCCCTTCCAAGCTTTTCTGCTTCTTCTGTCTACCATGTGGGACAACACACACAATTCACACCAAGGGATATGCAAGTAGTCCCTTTATTTAGCTTTGGGAGTTTATTCTCAGGTTATCCTGTGCTCTTTCTCTGTCACCTAGAGAAGCCAATCCAGCTTAAAACACCATATGTTTGAAGGATTTTGGCATGATGCAGAAAGATGCCAGATGACCAAGGAGACAGTCACATAATAAAGAGTAAGTGATCACAAGCTTCAGTTGACTGTGAGAGAAGGACCAATAAGGGGCTTAAGTTGTCATCAAGGTTTTCAAGTGCTTTTCCACATCTTGAGCAATGGAATGGAATGCCATATATGATCACAGCTGGGAGATGCTTCTGGTTCCCCTTTCGTCCATTAGGCTATAGGGAACTGGCTGTTCCACCAGCTCCCTCCAAAATGAAAAAGAAGACTCAAAATGAACAGAAGTTTCTGTGGGATTCACTGGTATTTTTTCATACTAGTGTCTTTGCCTGTGCATAACCAAAGTTTGTTTCCTTTACCATGTGGACAGCAATTAAAATGATGTGGTGGTTCTGGGTAGAAGGAGCTTTAAACATCACTGTGCAAGTGAAAAACAGTTCTCAGAAGCTATGAAAGCAACAAATTTATATTAAATAAAAACAGGTGAAAATGCTGAGAACAGAGACTGTCTAGCCAGAGGGCTGAAAGAAATACAGTTATTGAGACAAAAGAAGCATTGCATGAGAATAAACTCAGTGTCTGTGGCCAAATTTGCAGAACTTGCTACTATTTTTTGGTACCCTTAATTTTAGAAGGGACCTACCTTGAGACAAACCATAGGGACATGATGGGTGGGTTGAGCTCAGCATTGTCCCAGGGTCCTACTGGAATCCCTCCATGGACAAACCACAAAAAACAAAGGCATCTAAAATGCCAAGTTCCACTTGAAACATATTAGTGTGGACACTGAGGAGAAAGAAACAAGCTTGGATTTCAAAGCTGAAGTCCACTTGGAGGTCTAAATTTTGATCCATCAGCTGAGGAAACGGTGCCTAATGTTTGGAGGGAATAGGAGGTTACAACCTGAAGATGTTTCTGCAGAGACTCTATCTGGTACCTAGATGTTCTGAACACCAGCAATGCCCACCACACCCTTCTCTGCTGACCATGTATTGCTCCAAGATTTTTATTCCACTGGAGGATATTTAGGGAGAAAAAACTCCAGCTGGATTTGCAACAGTCCCTTTGCTTCTCTGCACCTTCCCCACATGTCAGAGAGCTGGCAGTGGACAGTGTTATAATCCTTCATTTCAGATGCTCATGGCAGGGTGAAAACAAACTAGCACCGTGAGGCATCCTGCTGCCTCTCAAGAGACATCCTAGTCATGGGAGCAGTTGCTGCTGTATGCAAGGCAGCATGGCTCCCTACCATCCTCCTAGTTTTTATTTCCTTAGTTCTCCCGATGATACAGTTTGAAACATAGAAGTGTTCTGTGAGGAATGTGTTCCGGGATGAAGATGAATGCCTCGGAGCCTGACAGCGTAAACACTGAGAGCCTGTTTGGCTTCTTCCAGTGCCAGCTCCCTGGATGGATGCAGAAAACTCCTTCACCACCCGTGGAGGTTCTTTGGTTCCCTCTGATGAGTTGGAGCTGTTCTGACCCAAAGCAGATGGAGTCAGTTATTTACACCATGTTCTCCTGGGGTGCACTCTTGACCTACTGCTTGCTGATCTCGACAGACATATGCACTGGTGCTGGCTGATTGTTTCTGTATGACACAGAGAACATTAGTGGAGCAGAGCCAGGCAGAGGCCCTCGGAGAACGAGAAACTGATGGGGGATGCAGTGCCGGGAGAAGACTTGCTACTCCCAGGCCAAGCAGCTATGCCTTGTGTTCAGGTGGCAGGAAGGGAAGAAATCCTCCTTGCTGGCCCCTTGCAGGCTGATCTGAGTGGTGCTCAGTGGTGGGGTGATCAGGGGGTGTCACTAAGGGCAAAGGGAAAAGGAGGGAAGCTCTGAGATGTGATTGCTCTGAGGAGCAATGCAAAAGAACATGCTGCAGCCACCTGCTCCACATTCCTAGCAGTGATTTGACTACATTCATCTGGGGAACCCATCTTTCCCTTACCTTTACCTCTCTTGTCTAGTAACACCTGAGTCAAAGTTTGCAGTACCATGAAACGTGCCCAGACCTGAGAAGAGCCATGGAACTCAAAATGACTACCAATGACTACCAGTACCTTTTTCCATAGAGAATCATGATCCTACCTGCGAGACAGCTGAACATAGAAGGCAGCTGCTGCCCAGGTTGCTGCAGAAGGAGAGGTGAAGGAATTTCAGAGATAGCATGTGGGGAAGGGTGTTAAAGAGTTGCAAGGACTTCATTACTTGATATGTATGATTCCTTGATACAAAGCCAGCACTTATTAGCTCCTGCTCTGTTTTAACCCTTCTTCCCACTTTCTTCTTCCACTGAAAGAAAGCTTCAGGCCAAGGAGAAAAGAAAGATTAAATAGAAGGAGTTACATTTTCCTGGCTGCTATCAAAACCTCTTTTCCAAGTTTTCTCCTTTCTTTTTTTTTTTTTTTCTCTTCACACTGACATACCTTTGACGTTTTATGAGCTGAACTGTATTTCATTGCACGAGGCGCTGGCAGACAATCTAAGAGCCTTTTGTACTGAGGTGCTTTTCAGCTTCCAGGCTATGATCTACATTGCCTTAAGCCACAGCCAGGCTTCAGCCATGGGCCTGGCTGACATTTTACAGGCAAAGTAGAGTGACATATCAGCTTATAAAAGTGTTTGAAGACCCAAGTGTTGCATATTAAGATATGTCAAGTTTGAACTCCATGCAGTATGTTCACTTGGCTGAGATGCTTACCTGGGGTAATTACTGCAAAGCTACAATACTGGGCGGACTGACACAGCAACTTCACCAGTGAGTTTCACCAGCTGTTAGTAGACCCAAGAGCAGCACAAGGCCATCAGAAGTCCCTGAAGTAAGCAGTTCACCCATGGAGTTCCTTGTCAGATGATGTGATAGTTGCAAAACTTGAGCTTGAGAGACAGAGTCCTTGGAAAAGAGATGCATTGGAGATCACTAATGCGTTCTACTTCAAGCAAGAAATGCCCTAATGCTAAAACAAAAAATGGTCAGAGACTGGGAGAGTACTGAAGGGTACTGTGTTCATAGTGTCTGCATGTCCATTGAAGATACTGGGTTATACGGTCATTTGCTGTAAGTCAGAGTGTCCACCCTGCCTTCTTCCTGAATGAAGTGGTGAACCTATTTCACCATGAACATCCAAGGAGAACTGGGAGCTTTCCGTAGCTCAATTATACATATTTTTTTTTGAGAATGTATCTGCAGTGCAATAACATCTCAGTATCCCAGTGGAAGCTGATGTTGCTCTGGACCCATAAGGATAAGTCAGATCCTTCTTTGTTCATAAGAGACAACAGTTAAGAGGAGAAATTAAAGCCAGAAACCTACTGAGAAAGCAAGTGGCAGAACCGATAATTGAATCCAGCTTCCTTGGACTGGTTTACTCAGTCCTTGGAGCAGTGAATTGCTTATAGTGGATCAGGCAAAGGTCCTGAATCTGTAGAAAGTCCCTGGCTGTCCTTGATGGATGTTGAATCACATATAAAGGAGTAATAAACCTATGGGCTGCCTCATTCTAGGATTTGAGTAGCTCCACTGAGGGGGTCCATTTTATTCTGGGGGGACCTGCAGGTGGTGCATCCTACAAGAGAGTGATAGAGACATCATTACAGCTGAGTTTTGGGAGGCTTCACAGGTGCACTCCGACCACATGTCAATCTGACCTGTTGACAAGCAGGTTTAACAGTGAAATACTGGGCTATCTTTCTGCTACCAGCTATCTGAAGTGATTTACATCAAGAAAAAGATCTTGAATAGACTAGTGTGCAGTGTGGATCCACAGTATGGGCTCTGCTCTGTCTCAGCTTGGTGTAAATAAGCAGTGCCCAGACTGACCTTAAAGGATTTACAGTACCACAATTTGATTGATTCCAACTTCCAGCTGGGGTAAAACCTGCTAAAAAGCATCCAGGGGACTAATTAGTCTCAAGTCTCTCTCAGAAAAAGAAAGTGAGATGGTGCCCAGAGATGTGGAGGTTTTGGGGATGGCAGCAACTTGAGAAGGACTTCTCCAGAAAGGCACAAAGGCAGGTGGGTATATGCTGAAGATTGAATCAGACAAGCCAGATGGCTTGAATGAGCAAACCATCATTGAATTAAATCCCTTTCTGATTTAACCTGAGATGAAACTCAGGATGACAAAAAAGACTTGTCACTTGAGAAGCTTGTGGTGTGTGTGCATGGTCTTTCTCATATGACAGCAAGTTTTATCAACAACTCACCTCTCAATGTCCAAACACCTTCTGATGTCAATGGACTGTACTCAAAGTTCAGTGCATGCTTCAAAAAGTTCAACGGAAGGGGACAACTCCCATCAGTACAAGCTACCTAAGGAGGGCATGAATACACCACCAATCAGCAACTAGGTTAGCCTAATGCTTTCTGGAAACATATCTGCATGACCTGGATAGCATACCAGGGTGAAAATCACTAGCCTACACCATGCAGAAGTCTGCATTATTGATTTTGGATATGAAAGAAAATACATTAGCAATAATGACTAATTACAATGCAGAGATACATTGAGTATTTTAGATAATTTTTAACCACACATTTAGTGTATGAATAGTGCTTCCACAATTTGTCTTTGAATCATAGAATCGTTGAATCTTTTGGGTTGGAAGGGATCTTTAAAGGTCTTCTAGTCCAATCGCCCTGCAGTGATCAGAGACATCTGCAACTAGATCAGGTTGCTCAGAGTCCCATCCAACCTGACCAGGGATGATACCAGGGATGGAGCATCAACCACCTCTCTGGGCAACCTTGGAGAGGCTCTCAACACTCTCAGAGTAAAACATTTCTTCCTTCTTTCTAATATAAATCTCCCCTCTTTTAGTTTAAAACCATCACCCCTTGTCCTTTCCCAACAGGCCCTGATAAAAAGTCTGTCCCCATCTTTTTGACAGGCCCCTTTAAATACTGAAAGGCCATAATATGGCCTCCCTGGAGCCTTCTCTTCTCCAGGCCACTTCTGGAGTGAGAAAAACATGCTTTACTATAAAAATGATTTTAATCACTGTTATTTCTGTGTGTTGACTTTTATGCCTTCTACAAGCTTGCTTCAGGTTAGCAAGTTTGAAATAAACCCTCTGTCTGTGCAAACTGATGCCTCCCTTTTCATATCTGTAGTGTAAGGCAATTTTACATCTGTACAGAATTCCTCCCAGTGTGAGGGTCAATGTCCATCTGACTCATCTGAAAGCATGCAAAGCTCAGATCTGAAGCATGGTTTCACCAAAATGTAAAGGATGTTATAGCAAAGTGTAGGAGACAGCAGGCAGCTGCCTCACTCTCTAAGTCACATAGTGGCTTCATCTGACCCTGACCATCAACTCCAAGAAATGATGCTGTGGAAGTGTCCCAGTTTGAAGACTCCAGCCCTGTAGTTAAAGATGGCTATGCTCAATGCACAGGGCTTGGACTAGATGATTTTTAAAAGTCCCTTCCAGCCCAAACCATTCTATGATTCCATTCCACATTGCCTTCTTGCTCTTCCCACAGCTTTGATTTATGTGCAGAAGCAGTGGTTGTTTGGGTTTTTTTTTTACTGAATTACTGATCTCATGTCCAACCCCATGCTTCTTGTTTCTCTCCAGAAAGCAAACAGAGCACATGGGCTCTGTCTCTGTCCAGTGGTGTAGTGGCTGGATGTGTGCAATTTTCTTTGAAGCTCTTGTATCTCATTGGCCACCTTGATAAGAAGATACTGTACAGTTGGGATGGGTGGGTGCTGGTGGAAAATGGTGCTTATCTCTTTCTTTTTCCTGTTGTAAAATAAAATGATTCCTCATACCAAGGTTCTTTCCCAGGTCTGAGATATTTAGCTACAAATTACTTCATGCCACTCCAGGCTTCAGGCATAAAATAACGTCCATCTGTAAATAAAGTTGCCTTGAAAATGGCATGACATGCATTTCAGGGTCAAATGCCCCAAGATAAAGAAACCTGAGCCAAAGCAGGCCAGTAGCTAAAAAATAGGAAAACTTACTATGATGGGAACAAAGCTGCTGGTGGAGTTTCCCTGAGCATGTACATTGCAATTCAGCTCTGCAATTATTCTTCTTCACAGCAATGGTGCAGCTAATGGGATGGAGATCAGCAAAGCCAAATGTGATGCTGCATTAGGTGGCTGAGCACTCCACAAACACAGCGCAGTCTGTTACCACAGGGCTTAGATCATTTCAGCATCTGGGGAAAGGCTGAGGACAGTAAAAAAAAAGAGCCAGAGAGCAAAGGACCAGAAGGGGAAATATCTGCTAACAGAAAGGTGTGGCTTCCTGTGAAAGAGATGAGTTATTGCAGGAAAGTGCCTAAAGCTGCTAGCCATGAGGTGCAGGTGCAGCATTAAAAGGAGACGGTTGCAGGGTTGCCCCACTCCCATAAATCACAGAAGGGAGGGCATGGGGATTAGAACTGGGACTGCACCATGCAAACCTGGAGTGAAATCTCTATCCACGACTGGAAAACAGATAGGCAAAATAGAGCAGTACACAAGTGTAGGGTCTGAACACATCTGGCAGGGGAGAGAAAATGAGTTTTCTAATCAAGTCTCACAGAGGTAGGCTGGACTTGGTACAGCTTTTGAAACTGTATTTTTAGAAACAATTGAAGAATTAACGATCATCTTTTAAATGCTGTCACCGTTTAGGGTCTGGACTGTCTATCAGACCTATGACAAACATTCTCTGTCAACCTCTCTCCCTTCCCAAATGGGAAGAGAAAGAAAATAAAGGAGAAAGACCTATGGGTTAGAAAACTAAAGATAGATTTAATTAAATAATAATAAAATCGGATATATACAAAACCAGTACCATACCCTCTGATAGCAATTATGTCACCGTTGCCTGGAGTGGACACTGGGGAAGTCCAAGACTGGACTTATCAGCAGATAGGAACAGGATTCAGGAGCTGGATTCTGGAATCAGATTCAGGAACACATGGACTGGGATTAAAGGCGGAACAAGCAATGTCCTTCTTGGACACCAGCCATTGAAGAAGAGGCTTGACCCTTGTGATGCCTCAGATTTTTACTGAATGTGACATATATGGGATGGAATCCCTTGTTGATCAGTTTAGGGTCACCTGTCCTGTCCATACTTCCCCACAAGCTTGTTCGCTTGTTCTGGCCCAGGTGCAGGACCCTGCACTTGCTCTTGTTGAACCTCAAGAAGTTTGCCTGAGCCCACCTCTTCAGTCTGTCCAGGTTCCTCTGGATGACATCCCATTTGGTGATGACATCATTGCTATAAGAAGACATTGCCTGAAAAACCTCTGCTCATAACTTCATAAAGTGCAGTCACTTAGAAGAGACTGAGATGAAAAGTACAATGAGCAGAATTAGTTCTATTCTCACTCAAACCTTGACAAATGCTTTGAGAGTCTGTGATGGAAAGGATGACATCAACTGCTGCCTGAGTTGGATGCTGAGATCTGAGTTTTGTTCATTCATAAGATTCTATGGCTCTATCATACTGTGTTCGAGAACCATCCTGTTGAAGAGCTGCAGTTCCCAGGACTCACTGTGGCATGGACTAACATCATAGACAAAGCATCAAGCTTCTTAGCCTGGGGTCTGTGATGGCCTTGTTGGATTTGGCAGCAGTGATGAGGAAATGGTGTGTACAGCCCAGAGGATGGTGAGCAACCCAGTGAAAAAGAGAAAAAAGGATGAATGGAAAGAAATGCTCACAAAGGGAGGAAGACAGATGGTGATAGAAGCTGTGAAAGACTTTTTCAGAAGACTGGGAATCCCTTCAAGAGATGATGTGAAAATGGTTATGCTGTTGTACTGTGATTCTTTGAAGAGACAAAATAAGGGCAAAAATTGTATAGGTTTCCCTGTATCATAGTAGGTTGAACTTTGCAAATGGATCTTCCTCTCTTCTCTGGCAGTCGGGCCACACAGACCAACCAACCAAACCATGTTCACAACATTGTTTATAACCTTATGTACAGATGCTCCTGGCAGCTGTGCAGCCTACACCGGAAACTTTTTTTATAGTGATAACTTAAACCTCTCTCTCAAATGCCCTGAGCTCTTCTCTTGCTCTGCTTAAATGATGTTTGCTCTGCTGGTAGATCCACTCCACCAGCTGTCCTCCTAGCAGAGTAGGCTTTGTGCAACCTTTCCTGTGGTCATATCTCTGTAAAAACTGGTGAGAACACAAGGACTAGTGAGATGGGTGTTCTGTGTTGACAGCCCAAAGCTTTGCAGGACCGTGGTCTTCACAGAAGTGCAAGAAGTGTGAAAGGTGTCTTTGCACATGTCCACATGCAGAGTTATGTGGACTGCCATAGCTTGAGGGACCTCTTTCATGCTAAAGTCAAGCTTCTCCCTCATCTCCAACACAACTTCTTCTCTTTTGCACCCCTCTGTCTCCCTTTTGACTATGCTTTTTGTTTGCTTGGATTGCACGAGAACGCTCTTTCATGTAACACTTCCCCCATGCAACATTCATCAAGCCTCTTCCTGCTCTCTTCCAAAGCTCTCCCAGTTGGAACAAAACCTGACCAGCTCAAGGAAGAACTCTGACTCCAGCAACTACATGTCACTAGCTGTTAGACATCGCCTGGCTATATTGTCTTGCTCTGTGAAGCTCTCATTTTTTAATAATCTGTTCTATTGTCTCTACTGTTGTAATATACTATGAATATACATTTACAATGCCAGTCCTTGATTTGCTACATGATTTTGGCTTGATTGGTCCATACAATAAGTGTAGATGTTGGGCTGTAGGCCAGTGTATTCAGAAATGACAGCTGAGTTGATGTGCCTCACTTTTGGAGCATATGGTGCCTGATTTTCAGAGGTGTTGGAGATAGTTGACAGAACCCCCTATGCTTCACATTACTAAATTATGCATCTTCTGCTATAGCTCATTTCAGTACATACTTGGCATTGTTTTCTTTTCATTGTTTAGATCATGAAAAGTAGCATTAACAGACTTCTGCATGGCTCAAGGCTCATTCAGTAAGCAACTCATCTGGGAGGCAAACTACAAAACAGCTTCACCCAGAGAAAATGAAGGGTACTCATCTCCCCAGTTGAGATGTCTAAGAGGTGGATGTTTGAACCATACTTGTGCCAGTTAATGAAAACAAACTCTTCAGAAAATATAAGGCATTTCATCATTAAACCATTTAAGGTATATCAGAAGCACCTCCTATTTATCTTCCTAACTAATCTACACTAGTGTTGCTTGTGTGAACCTGGATCACACTCCCACACTGATTCACTGTACAGATTGTCCATGCTGGTCCAAGGAAGGAGTAGTGGGTGAGAACTTAGAGCCAGGATTGGAAAAGAGCTGGACATTTTTCACAGTAGAGTTGGCTTCAGACAACTTTGAGTGTTACTGGAAATGTAGTGTTAATCTCTTCCCCAAATCCCATTACATTTGACATCTCCTTCAGGAACCCATTTTTGTTCTTTCTGGGGTCTTGGCACACAGAGGTTTCATCAAGAGGCGAGATTATTAGGCAGGAAAGGCCAGGCAGTGAATTCAGAGACAGATCCGATTTGCCTTAATATTCAAGACTGTTCATAAATAGAGGTTTTGGTCAGACATTTATTTAATAATAGCAATGGAACACCATTAATCTGATGTATTTGTGTGTTAACTTTTGCTTTCTTGCTTTGCTGATTTTATTTTAGGCACCCTGTGAAAGAAATGAAATTTGCTTCCCTAAATCTTTAAAAAATAGTCACTGGACTAAGGATCAGGCAAGGAAGAGCACTATTAAAGCTAGAAGAGAGCTTGGTATAAACACAGATGGCCATAACTTGTTGACAAATGGAGTGAGGTTAGAAAGTAATTTTCATGTTCAGAAGTGTAAGGGTCCAGAACAGCTTTCCAAATAAATAAGCGTTCTGTGAGAAATGAACATGTTTTCAGATTGAGTTGTTCATTTTCTGAATGGGTTTAAATAAGATTATTAAGTATGATAGCATGGAACTGGGCTCTTTAACTCAAGAGGTCCCATTTCATCCTATGCTTCATGGCCTGGTCTCAGTGATTCCTTTGTGATCACCAATACCCCATGGCAGGATATTAAGAATTTCATATCCTGTTGGAACAAAAAAAAAAAGAGATACTTGTTTTCAAAGCAAGTCTGCATCTGTGCTATATTTTCAGTTGTTCTTTCTTCTTACTCCTTTTGAAACTGGGTCTTTTACAGCACAAGAAAATCAAACGGTAATGGGTCCTTTGGGATTTTGTCTGCTATTGTTAATTCTCATTCTGAAGTCATAATCCACTGTGCCATTGCAGCTGGTTGCTATGGAAATAATGATGATGGCCTCAAGACCAGTGTTAGGGAAGTAGCATCAGGAGAACAAGGGTTCTTGCAGAGTCTGAGATCTTGTTTTCAGTCATCCTTGATTAACAGAGATTGAAGAGAGAAACTAATTGAGAGACAGCTCCATTTACTCCATAAATGTCTGTGCATTAAATTAAGATTTGTCAGAGGTGTACTTTGTCTCTTCATTAGGCCCAGTTCAAGCCAAACATGCTATGAATCTGCCCAGCTTATCCCTTGTTCTCTTGATAATGAGATATTTTACATCTCAACCTTAACAAGACCTACCTAGAACAAACAACACACTGAATCAACCATCTACTGAGGGAAATGATGACACCACTGACATTTTGTGCAGTTGTGCATCCACTGTTTCAAGCCCATAGAAGCCCAAGTCCAGATAAACCTGCAGCTGAATGTACATTAGCTCTATTTCACCGTACAGCTCCAGAAGGTTACACTGTCATCAGGACACAGGCAGCTATAAACTAGAGCAGGGAGCTGTCCTGACTGCTGGAAGGAATATCCATATGACCATTGCCCCCATTGCATGTTGAAGACATACAAAACTCATTCTCTGGCATCTCAGACTACATCAAACTCATTGTCTGATATGGGTTTGTCCACCTCATCCAGCAGCCTGGATTCCAACAAATCTGATCCCGAGTTCCTGTATATCTTCAGCTCAGCTGAAATAAATGTTATGTTCATTCCTGCCTGTCCTTTTTTTTTTTTTTTTTCCCCTCCAGAATCATCTGAAAGTCAGCCTTCAATTTGCCTGAAATGCTTTTGACCCCCTCAGGACTCATATTTGTCTCATAGGATGATTTGAGTGCTTGGTTTGTTTAATGTCTGGGTTTGCTTCCTATTTCTGTCCTGATTATAAAGATTTAATTTCTTACACCTCAATAATGGATTCCAGAGCCTTCAAAATTCTCCTTAATTTGTTTCTTTAAGCAGACAGTCCCAGATAATGTCCTGTTGTGAAGTACACTGCCTGGAGATTAAGAAGTTTAGGAGAAGGCTTTACATTTCCAGGGGTTTGGGTCTTTTTTCCTGCAACACTTCTAGTTTTTATTAAAGTCTAGTGGCCCTGAATTTGCTGGGACTGACCCATCTCAGCATGTGTTTCCTTGTGAACTGATGTTTTTTGCATAAGCATCGTGATGGACAAAAGGTATGTTTAATATAAACACTGGAGGAAACTGTTGGATTGGACCATTGACTAGGGAAAGGGAAACCTTTGACTTTTCAGTGGTGAGATTGTGTCCAGCAAGGAAAGTACAAGATGAGTTCTAGATCTCATAGAGCATTAATTATTCCTCCATTTAGGTTCTTCTCATCTTGTCTCTCACCCTTCCCAACTCTAAAGTTTCATGAGGGTCAATAACATCCCAGGAGCACGTGTATGTGCAATAGACAGGGCAACTGAGATATGGCATAGAGAAAGATGGAACACATGAACAGATTCTGGTCTGGCTAGAAATTGATGAAATGAAAGCAACTTGTGGATGGACATTCATCATTCTTCTGAGAACAAAGTCTGAGCCTGCTTTCCTGATAAATTTCCTACTTGGTGGCCCATGGAGTTCTGGGGAGTGCACACCTCAGAAAGGCTTTGGATCTGATCTTCAGAATCCCTCACTTTGATGGTTGCCCATTGCTTCCCAAACTCTCAGCTCTGGGAATGCCTTGAAGATGAGCTGGCACAATGCTGCTGGCTCCAGGGCAGAACTGGGCAGAGTACCATGTGATTTCTGACTTGGGGTTTTGGAGCCAAGTACTAAAATTTTGGTTTCCATTCAAAACAAGGAGTAATACTAAATTCTGGAATAAAAACAAAAACAAAAAATATTTCCCAATAGTGAAGTAAATATTCT
This sequence comes from Ceyx melanurus, assembly GCA_024611195.1. Taxonomy (NCBI): domain Eukaryota; kingdom Metazoa; phylum Chordata; class Aves; order Coraciiformes; family Alcedinidae; genus Ceyx; species Ceyx melanurus. The sequence goes on from JANHGL010025919.1 coordinate 25,753, forward strand.
CTGCCCAGCTCTCAAGACCTGCAGGATCTGCCCAACTCAGGAAGTTACATGGAGAAAAAAGGATGAGAACATCTGATGGAGAAAGGAGGTAAGCAAGTCAGACCATTGAAAACTAATTCCATTTTCTCCAGTCTGAATTGTTTTCCACAAATGCATTTCCTTAAAGATTTTGGCCAAGTCCTGATTATCCAACTAAGCCAAGAGCATGAGCAAAGGCAGTTTGAGAAAGAGCAGATGCTGCTGTTTTTTACAAAAACATGTTGAGAAGCCAGGTGATTTCACACCCATTCAAAGATCCTCTTGTTGCCCTACCCCTAAAATGTGTCCTCACTGCAGGCACCAGGTGTGTTGAAAACAAGCGGTGTAGACACCAGTTAATCCTGACTCTGCAAAGTGTGCTTCCTCTGAATCACACCTGCCTTACTCTTGGTTTTTTTTCATCTTGGGAATTCATTTGCAGACCTCCTCTCCCCAGCAATTCAAACCCCTGTGCCTATTGCAGGCTGCCAAGAGGCCATGTTTCAGTCTGATATAAAGACTCATCATGGCCGGACAAGAGCGTAGCAATAATTTCTGAGTGCCTACTCCAACACTGAATCGCAAGAGAGATGAGGAGCAGGGCTGTCCTGAGAATTCCCCTTCTGTATTATGATATTTCCTGTTTCTATCCAAGCAGGATCCAGGGTCCCTTTTGTTATCTTCAAGCTTCTCCATGCCAGCAAAATTAGTTAATGAGCATGTTGAGTCTCAAACAAAACACAGGGTTGATCCCGAAGATTTAGTGTCTATCATTTCAGGGAAAACAAAAACAAAGAAATGAAAAATCTGTGCAAGCAGCCTCACTGGCAGATGTGAGAAGCAGTGAAAAATGTTTTCCATGGAGTGGACCGCACAGTTTCAGAGTAAAAAGAAAATACGTATGGAAATTCCTTGGCACTCATTTATTTTAGGGTAATATATCAGTCTGCATTTTGTGCAGGCCCAATCTCTGTTCTAACACATGGCTCAGTCACTGGGCTAATGATGATGGTTTGACCTGAGGAAGAGAATGACAAGAAAAAATTCCCTTCTTCAAGATGTACCATGGTACATAATTGCTCTTCAGTTGCTCAGAAGAAAATAAAATGTTCTGGAATAGATGTCTATTGTTTTCAGAGGAGAGGAGACATGAGGAACTCAACATGGTTGTACCCTTTATCACTCAGGGTGATTGCTGCACAATAGCAAAGGGTTGTTCAGTGCCTACAGTTGTGAAGTTCTTATAGAAGAAACTCCCTAATGAACTCTGTTTCCTCTTTCTCAATTAAATTTAATCTTGAGGCAGAGTGAAGGGATTTGGTTAATACCTGCAGGTCTTTGTCTGGTTGGTTCATTCTGCAAGAACCCAAGGATGGGTTCATGGTACCAGAGAAGAACCAGGGGAAAAGAGCACCCTAGATACAGCTTATCCTTCATCTGACTTCCCTACCAACATGACCCATTATATCTGAGACTCTTGAAGAATACAAATGTGGGAGGAGCAAACATCTTGCCTTATCTAGAATCTGTATTAATTGTCCATCAAAAAATGTTTATAAGGCCATTAAAAAAGTGTTTATAAGGCCATTAAAAAACTTCTGCCACAGATGCATGTGCTGATGGGCCAGAAGAAGGGGAACCTTTTTTTGATCTTGATGAGTACCAGTGTTAGTCACTGGTAGAACTAGACCTGACCTCAATGACACACACCTCCAGGACTTTCAGGCCATGATATTACAGCATCTACCTAAAAAATATATCTTCTTTTCTTCAAACTGCCTGAACAGATCCAAAAATGGTCCTCATGAATTGACTCATCTAGAAGATGGGTTGCTCCCAAGTGAAGGGAAGTCTTCAAAATCTGACTGGGAAACTAGGTCTAATTAGACCTGCTCTGAGGAGGAGGCTGGACTGAATGACCTCTGGAGGTCTCTGTAAGGAGGATACTGGACTGGATGACTTCCAAGAGGTCAGTTCCTCTGATTCTGTGATTTTGCAGAAAGATGAAGCTGAATCTGAGAGGTAGAGCAGCACAGCATTTCCCAGACCTGCCTACAGACTGCTAACACTAAAACAGTGCAGGGGACAGTCTGGGAGCTGCTCCCATCTATGTCAAGGACCATCGCTCATTTCCTGCTTTCTGACTCCCTGAAATTCAAATTGAAGGTTTACTGTGCTGCCACTTAAGAGGACTACTCATAAAAAAAAAAAAAAAAACCAAAACCAAACAACAAACAACATGCCTGTGTTTGTTTATGTGGTTAAACCTTGCTGTTTACATTATTTTGGTGAGCAGAAACTGACAAATTCTTTGAAGGGTTCTTAACACGAACAAAATCTATTTTGGGAAGTCTCTCTGGCATGGCCCAGAAATTGTGGCACACAAAAATGTCTGTTCCTGGAGCACCACAGATTTGCTGGACCTCATTCTATGAAGAGCCAGGATGGATCTCCTCTCAAGGCTTAGGTGCCAGTCAGACAAATATTTCCAAATCAGTGTTCTGAATTGGCTTTTAATGTTGCAGAGGTGAAGGCAGCCCTTTTCCAAGGTGGTTTAACAACAGCATTGCCTGCTACTCCCAGGACATCCAGTGAATCCATCAGAGGGGCCAGCACCCCTAAGCATATATCCTTAACACATAAACCCATAAATTGATCAATCAGAGATGTTTTTGACAGGATAGTCTCTGTATTCATCAGCTCCTTCTCCACACAGTGATGATAATACCGAGGACTCTACTTCACATGGGTGATCTGTTGAGACCTTTAATACTGAAGGAGTGTTTAGATGCCAACATTATGTTGTCATCTAACATATGCGTATTAACATATTCAGATAGATAGATCCTTCCTAACACTGTTGGAGATAGCAAAGACTTCATCTATTATCTCTTACATATAAATATTTGAGGCTATCTCAGGAGCTGTGCCTGCACTTTCCCAGGCAGTTGATCCATGTTAGGAAAGGATTTAATTTACAGGCATTTCCTGCAGCAGCAGAATTAATACTCAATGAAGAATAACTCTGCCCCATGTGAAAATCTCAGAAAAACATTTTTTGCTAAAGATAGTCATGTTCATCAAGGGGTCAGAGGTGGAAGAAGTTGGCCAGGTGTCTGGCAGAACGTGAGATGTTGCTTCATTGCTGGGGTGGTGATGAAGAGTGTATCTTGTTACAAAAGGAACCCTTTTGCCGTGTTACCAGAGGGATGGAGTAGACTCAGAGGACTGGATGATGTTCTGGATCTCCTCCATGCATGCAAACCCATGATTTATTTTTCAGATGCCTGCTGGATTCCTTATTGTATTTTTCCTTTTAAGATTCAAGGACTCTTTCCTTGAACCAAATGGCAGAAAGGCTGACATGCTAAGGGAATATGGATGTAAACCCTGCCACCTGATCATGTATTTAGTAACTTTTTAGTTTCTTGATGCATCAGTGGAGAGCCATTAGTGCCTAGCATTGTTTTACCTTTGTTTTCTGTTGTATATAAAAGGATAAGAGTTGTAATTTTGATGGTATTTTAAACAAATAACTTTCTTAAGGTTCCATATCAACTCCCTTAGTGGCAACCCTTGCGTGATTAGAGGGTAGAAAAACCATGCTGACAGAACACACTGTCATCTTCCCTCTGTCACCTTCTCTGAGCTGCAGTGTCACCTCATGAGAGCATCTCCCAGGCTGGTGTTAAGATATTTGAGTTTTCCCTCCTTGTCACAGGGAAGTTTCATTTCACAGGCTAAGGCATTTTATTAGCTTTGCATTTCCAAAATTCTCAGAGTGGATAAAGATGTGAGATAAGATGATCACTCAGATCCCAAAGATTGGTTTCTGAAGGTTCTGGTTTCTGGAGAATCATCTCCAAATTTGGTATATCACTTTTATGTTAGTTTCACAAAATCAGAGGAAAGCTGCCCAAATGAAAACACCTTAATTTAGACAAGATAAAATCCACTCAAGGACAGCGTTGAGCTAAGAAGAGGATGGATTGTGAATCTGATCCAACTCCCATACAGCAAATGGAAATGTTCCCACTGATGTAATCAGAGATGGATCAGGCCCAAAATGACCAGCGATTAATCATTACTATTTATTTGTTAGCACCAGCAATAGACTTGAAAATTTACAGGATATAAATACAAGACAGATCCTGCCCCAAAGAATTCAACAGCCAAGTTCTCTTCTTTTACAAGAAGAGGCAGTCTGGGAAGCCCACATCAGGTATTCATTTAGCCTTTATTTTAATCTGTCCTTCCACACTTATGTGTTGCTGCAACAGACAAGGCATTTAACTGATGAAGGGTTAGCAAAGCTGAGTCTTCTGGAGGAAACTTTATGTGCAGAAGGGAGTTGAATTAGGTGGGAGGACCTGGAACATGGGGAGGGGGGAAATCATTTTGTGAACACCAGAAGATATGTGAGAAATTACTCTTGCAGGGCTCCAGGCCAACATGTCCCACGACAACAGGGAGGACAACAGTGGGAGTAGACTTGGATGCAGTGATGGTGGAGAAGTCCAGACACACTGGACCCAAGGTGTGGAGGAGCAATTATAAGAGATGAGTGGGGACATAAAGATGTGAGAAGGTCATTTAAGGATGATGTCTGTAGAGGAGTACTTGGGGATGGTTCTCAGAGTAAAATCAGGGAGGTGCACACATGTGCATATACATGCAATGACATGCTCAATCATTTTCTTGAGTGCTTCCCTCCTACTCAGCTTTCTGGCTGTCTTATCTTCTCTGCTCAAGACACCAGCAATCCCCTCCAGCAATGCTGTAATGACAATGTTGAAAGTTAATGAAGGTGCAGTTGGAGACAACAGCAAATGCTGGGTCACAGGATGCCTTCAATACTTGCCCTGGACCCAGCACAATGAGATTCAGATCTGAGCCCTCTGGGAATGGCGACAACACTCAATTACCTGGAGACAAGAGGTTTAGCCTGCTGGAAATTGGTGTGACTCTGCTGACCTGCTGACTGACAAGGGGCCATCATCAGTTTCCACCAGATGGAGTCTCCATAGTGACACTTGCTACTGCTCTTTGTGGGGAGATGGATTGTGCATCCCTTGAGACCCAGAGGACCATAAACCGAACTGCATACCTACTTCAAGGGTATGCTTCACTAAAACAGGGATAGGGAAACAGTCTATGTGTCCTTAGTTAAAAGGAACTCGTGACTTAGGGTCTGACTTTCATCACAGTCTGTGATAAAGCTCCTATTGACCATAGTGAGAGCTTAATTAGGGCTTTAAATCCACACCTGGAAAATATAATCTGTATGGATGGAACTTTTTTTTTAAAAAAACAAACAAAAAAACCCCAAACAAAACAAAACAAATAAAACAAAACAAAAAACACAAACCACAATGACTTCCTTCTTTTCTGTTCATTTCACAGATCTGCAGTCCCAGGCACTTGGGAGGAACAGCAGCCGATGTCCACATGCTCTCAAGACTGACTCCTCTTTCATACACTCACTAAACTATGCAACATTTATACAATCCAGCAGGCTCCATCTCATAACTCCAGGCGATTCTGAAGAAAATGAGATAGCATCAGTATCATAAACCCAACCTCACATCGTCTGCTTTCATGCTTCAGCTACCCTAATGTTTATAGATCACATATCCCAACCACTTCAGTTCAACTTGTGACTGGTTTTCAAGTCTGCGGGCTCCAGGAAAAGACATAATGAGCTGTTCAACTGGAATTAAGGAAAATAAAACCCCTTTATGTTCACTTACATGTATTCATTTTACTGCCCTGGTCATTCTATATTTGTCAAATGTCTTTTGAGGTTTTTCTGAACTATTTTTACATGCAAGTTTTCTTGGAAGTTTACCTTTAATTCTTAAAAATTGTCCTAAAAACCCACACTGAAAGTGTCAAGGTGACATCTAATGTTGTTTGAGGAGTTGTAGGGGATATGTTTTCAGTCCATTTTATGTGATATACCAGTAAAAAAACCCAATTATGCTTATGTGAAGAGCCTTGTAGTAACTAAAAACAAACCTAAAAACATCTTGCAATACATTTGGCATTTTTTAAGCCATGCATTTCAGGCAGCAACCATAGGTGCACACACTGTGCACCTCTCCACCTCAATGCTATGTTTCCTTTGGGGCTGGAAGCAATGAGAAAGTCTCTCTGCATTACTCCACGCTGCAGGAGCAGGGAAGCTGCAAGCTGATCACCATTCTCCTCCCTGATGCACCAAGCCAGGACATTTGCTGCTCTAGCAGACTCATGTCCTGAGTGCATTTGGGAGGCAGAATTGATGCTCCCTTCCCAATCCTTTGCCCATATATCTCTTGTGATGGGCAGATGCTTTACCCCTGCAAGATCCCCTTCTACTCCAATTTCCCCCATATATGCCTACTGTGGATCTACCCAAAAAGAAAGTGTGGTTCACCCAGGACACATCAATGCAGGAGTCCTACATGGCAGCACTCTGCATTAGGACTATAGTGCCTACTTTCTGCCTGATACCTGGAGTACACCCACAATGGATGTGGAAACTAGTGAGCAAACTCATTTGTTCCCATTTACACAAGGGTGAATGCAACATCTAAAGAGTTGGCATTGTTCACTGATCCTGTCAGCTGTTCAATGTGCTCCTGACAAATTAAAATCAACTGTTGATACTTCTGATCTCACTTCTATTGAACTGTAGACCCTCTCATCCATGTATAGATCAATATCTAGCAGCCCACTGGGAAAGCAAGTTTTAGAACCTAGGCCACCTAGTACTGACTGACACCTGGGCTGCTGGTCTATCTATCCCTTTGCATGTGCTGAGAAGGAAGGTTGTGGTTGGTGAGGTGAGCTGTATGTTGCTCCAGTAGTTACTGTATCAGAAGGTATTGGTTGTAATTTGAGAGTTTTTGTTGCCTGGTTGATGTGGCATCCAGTGTCTGGTCTCTTACAGCTGTCTCTTAATATGCCATGTCTTGTCCATACTTAGCTTTACAGTGTCAAATAAACTAGATATTAGGAAGAAATTATTTACAGTGACAGTGGTGAGACACCAGGATGACCAGATAAATTGTGGATGCTCCATCTCTGGAAGTGTTCAAGGCCAGATTGAATGGGTCTTTAAGCAACTTGATCTTGTGGAAGCTGTACATGTGCATGGCAGGGGCATTGGAACCTGATGATCTTTAAGGTCCCTTCCAACCCAAACCATCCTATAATTCTATGATCCAGAGAAGACAGGACTCTGCACACCCAAGCAGGTTACTTGTTCTCTTTTCAGGAGACTTTATTTGCAAGAACTTTGATTCAATGCCAAGTGCCACAAACACACACGCACAACCAACCAACCAACAACAAAAAAAACACAAAACAAACAAACAAACAAAACAGAGTTTATTTATCCTGATTTATTTGTTGGGACATAGAAGTGATTACATTGGAAGACCATTTGCAAAAGGACTGAAGAGATGTAGCGTTTGACAGTAACCACAGTTCTTGGGCATGAGGTTACATTTTCAGGAATGGTCCTTTATTTTCAAAGGTCTTCATCTTTTTCCTGTACCTTACATTTGGTGACAGTAGATGTGCAGGATTTTAGGTAGTTTTGCAAAAAGTAGTGTGGAGCTTGTAAATTCTTGCTATTGTTTTCAAATCCACAAATAAAATAAGGCAACAGCTTTGGGGAATAATTTACTCTCTGTGGTCTCACAGTCTGATTGTCTTATTTCCTGAGGAGAGTATTTATGAAAGGACATGTTGTGCTCTGCTGCAAACCATTTAGTGTGGTCAATCTGAGCAAAAGCTGTGCTGTCACGATTTCTTATAAATTTCAGTATGAATCTAAATCTCCTCAATAAACAGAGTCTCCTCTTCAGAAGACTGGCTAAAGGAGAAAAATCCAAATTAGGACTCTTCTAAATGGCTATGTGAAAGCAACAGCTTTATTAGTCACTAGAGAATCCCCAATGGTAATTCCTCCAGTTAATGCTGTTCACTAGTTTGACACTCAAATTACTTGTTTTCTTATGTTGCCCTCCTTTGTTGTCTGAGTCAGCAAACAATGTTGCCACTCCCTTCACTAAAGGATGTCAGTTTTCATCTACATTGCCCAAAGTTCACCAAAACCTAAAAAACCTACAGTATTTCCATAAATAACCAATATTATAGGTGGGGAAACTGAGGCTTAGAAATTAAACAAGGTCCATGAGACCACTCCAGTTACAAAGGAACTCCTTTGATCTCCTCCCAGAAGGATGGGAGAGAAAGGTTAGTAATAGGCTGTTATGAAACCTGAAAGAAGTTATCCTGTATGCTATATTCACACTTGGGGTAGGAGGATTTCCAACATTCTGATCCGTTGCCTGTGATGAATAACTCAGCTCAAACAAGGGCAACAGCTGCCTGGTTCTGGAAAAGGTGCCAAAAAAGAAACAACCTAGTAATTTCTATCTCTGTTTGTTGGATAATTTGGAGATAAAATTATTTTATTCCTAGCATTCATCTCTCTTAGACCCTTGATTTCTCTCTGCATTCCTTTACAAGTCCTTAGTTTTCAATGCAAAGACTATTCTGTATTGCAAGGTGACTCAGATTCAGAGATCCACCGGTCTACAGCTAAGTAAACTCTTAAATGCAGGGGCTGTATTTAGTTTCGTGCCTCAATGCTGATCAGTATCTAAAGGGTGGGAGTCAAGAGGATGGGTCCAGACTCTTGTCAGTGATGCCCAGTGACAGGATGAGGGACAATGGGTACAAGCTGGAACCCAGGAAGTTCCATCTGAACATGAGGGAAAAATTCCCTTTGAGGGTGGCAGAACACTGGAACAGGCTGCCCAGAGAGGTTATGGAGTCTCCTCTGGAGAGATTCCAAACCCACCTGAATGTGATCCTAAGTAACCTGCTCTGGGTGACCCTGCTGGACCAAGGAGGTAACAGCAACCTAGCCAGTATTAAAGCAATAATTTTTTTAAAGCCAGTTGTGTTGCATTAGGTATATCTCTTACCAGTGGCTCCCTAGTAAAACCCAGCTCTGGATGAATAAGAGCTGAAAAGGTACAGTCAGCATGTGAGTTCCTGTCTGTCTGTGTAGTAAGGAGGGGATGAAGAAATGCCAAGACGGGTGTTGCTCATTCATTTAAAGCAAAGATCTCTAAATCAGTAGTGACATCTCACCTCCCACATGAAGGTAAAGTTTGATTTCTTTGCTATGGCTGCTGGAGAAGAAGTGGAAAATAACAAGTACAGAATGTAAAAAATAAGGTACTACAGGCATTGTAAATGTGGTAGTTAAAGTATACAAGATATGAAAGGGAACGTCCAGCCTTGCCAAGGAATTCTGTCCTTTCATCGCTGTGCAGATAAATGCCTTTTAAACCATTTGTGTTGGTTTTGAATGTCTAGAATTCAGACTTAATCTGTAAAGAAGCAAATTTTATAGTAGGCACCGGAGCAGGTTTGTTTTCTAATGGTTTTTCCAGGGACCTGCTGCTGCTCCAGACTCCACAGGATAAATAGGGGGAAACTCTGGAAACAGTTCTGTAGCCCTCTTGGTCAGACACCGGTGAGAGAAACACACTGAGATTCAGTTACATCAAAGACATGTGGAGACAAGGCAACAAGAGTCACTAAAAACCAGAACCTTTCACATATCTACTCTGTATGAAGTCTGGATAAATCAGAAGCAAATCCTCCTTGCTCAACAGGTTTGGAGGGATTCAAACCCTCCAAGCTGGAGGAGATGAGATGCTGAGAACAGTGTCCAGCTCAGATGGTCTCACCCAGATCCTGCAAAGGGAAGAGTGGCTTAAATGGTGACTTTAGAAAGCAGAGAGTGATACCTTCATCAAGATTTGGTGTTACAACAAAATCTCTGCTTCTGTTCAACTCATCTTCCATCCCATACATAACCTGGAAATTATGTATGACATCTTTTTACACCTTGCAGACATCACCCTGGACCAAACTTTACTAAGGAATTTGTATTTGTTGGCTGCAATACAAAGAGGGAAGAATGTCATCATAAACCAACAGCCTATCAGGAGAATAAACTGCCTATGGTGTCTTCAGGGGAGAACAAACCCCACTGCTCAGTGAATTGCAAGGCTAGATCCCATCAGTGTCTTTGTGATACAAGCATTGAAAATATGTAAGGTCTTCTGCAAAATGAATCTTAATATTCCTCAGAGAAAGGTGAAAGGATCATTCTTGCATTGATGCTGGTGTTAGCTTTTGTTATAGCTTTTATCCAGAGGGGTTGGGTTTTTATTTCCTGATGATGGAAAAGTGTCATCTGGGGTCTTTTCTAGTGTTCCCTATAAAGGAAGTGTGAGAATCTCACAGCAGAGAATGTTTTCATGGTCTCAGTCTTCATTGTGATAGCTGAAGACTGCCAAGGGAGTGTATCAAGCTGGGCCAGAGGACCACTTTCCCTCCCACAACCTACTCCCTCTCCTGGGCTACCACTCATGTGCTGAGGCTCTTGGGGTATGTGTGTTCTTGGTGGTGAACGCAGCCTGAACTGCACTGGGAAGAAAAAGCTTGGTGCTTTTTCATAGCATCACAGGGAGCCTGCCTTTCACTCAACAACCTGAAAGCCTGGGATTGTAGAGGACCTGGGAACAGAGCAGCTCCCAACCTGTCTTTGCTGTCTTTTAGTTCACAGTTATGACAAAAACACACCACCCAACCCTTAACAGGGAATAAGAGAGAACATTTTTATCTTGATTTTCCTCCAGGCAGATGGGAATGTCCCTTGGCTGCCTCTGCAATGGTGAGTCATGTGTCCTGGGCCATGGTGAGAGGAGACGAGAGTCTTACAGAATTTCATCTGGGAGATGCCAGGTGTCATCAAAACTATGAAGATCAAAGACTTTTTTTCAATATGCATTTAAGGCTCCCGGTTCCATCTACTTGGCTTCATAAAATCACAGAATCAGAGAATGGTTTGGGTTGGGAAGGACCTTAATCCAACCTCCCTGAAGTGAGCAGGTACATCTGCAATTAGATCAGGCTTCTGGGGTTTTGTTGTGCAAACAACCGCATTAAGCTGATTTGAAGGGAGTTTACTTGAGCAGTGAGGCATACAGAGGAGATGGTCTTGAAGCAAAACCTTGCATTTGCCTAGTCCCCAGCAAACTTTGAAGAAGCTGAAGTCCAAGTTCAGAACATGTGTCTCATTAATCTTTGTAGTTGTGGAATAGGTAAGGACACAGCGACATTTATACCTGTGCTAATGTTGTCACTAGACCCTGATATGACCCTCCAGGTTAACTTTGCAGTTCCAGTTCACACAGAACAAAAAATCAGTGTATAGGAGCTGCAGTTTAGCAGTCTGAGGTGGTAATTTTCCTAGTCTTGGTCTCTTTCCCAGAAGACAGGTGTCTCACCTGGTTGTCAGAGCAGAGATGAAAGGATGGACAGGGAAGCTGAGTCACAGCTAGTCAGATTAATCATAGATCACATTTTTAGAGTAGCAGAGAGATCTTGCAATCTTACAAGAAAGATGAACCAAGGAGTTCCCCATGGTGGAGTATTTCTTCATCTGCAAATTTTCTCATTGTGTCTTACATCTCTACTTTGCTGATATAGCCCAAACACTACCAATCTTTTAGTTGAAAGTTCTTTCTTTGGGTCTATGTGTCCACTACCTCCCTAGAAACGTGAGTGCACAGGGGGTGAGCCTGATTCACCCAGCAGAGCTCCCTATTCTCACAGTCACAGCTGCAGCTAAACCAATTTGTCATCAGAGCCAGCTGTTTTCACAGCCCCTGGAAGCCTGTTCAAGAACTTTGCTGATCTGATACTTAGGAAGCTTCATCTAATTTCCAGACAAAATTTACTCCAGGCCAATTAAAACCTACTTGTTCTTCTGCCAACATTTTTTTCTTTCACTCCAATGTTTCTTTTTGCTCCTGGCTTTTTCTACCTTTTATGTGCAACAACATTCATTTCCCTTCTCAGCTGCTGTTGTACTGAGATGAAAAAGCCAAGTTCTGCATCCTTCTCTTGGTTGACAAGTCCTCCAGCCTCCCATCCATGTCCTGGCACTTCCCTGCATCAGCTTAGTTTGAATAACTAATTCATGGACATGACCAACCAGGCCTGGAGGAGATAATTCAGATACACTCTTACCAATAGCTCACACTTTCCCAAGCACTAAATATGATGACTCCCAAGATAAGACTCCTGAAGGTGAATTAGGCATTTGTATCACTCTCATCTTCTGACTCAGGAGGAAAATTCTGCCACCTGTGCTGGGATCATTCATGTCCCAAAGAATACAAAGCATCTCTTTAGCAGTGTTAGCTGCAGACCTGGTGATTTGTGGCCTTGGCATCAACCTGGTAAATCACAGCTATCTGCCCCATGTCACAGTATTTTTCTCCTTCTTTTAGCAGATATCTGCTGAGTTCAGGGCAGGAGACAAAGGTACACTGGAGGAAAATTGTTTCAAATTTCATTCTGTATTTTGAAGAATCAAAAAGGAAAGAAATGCCACAATAAATCCATTTTAGCATAAGGGGACAACTAGATATATCCTAAGGTATTTCCACTTAGTAATATCTCTTTTTGAGGGTTGGAGAAATTCTGCTATGGGACTAGGCTGAAAGATTTAGGATTATTCAGCTTGGAGAAGAGAAGGGTCTGGAAAGACCTTATTATGGCCTTTCAGTACTTAAAGGAAGACTATGAGAAAGGTGAGAACAATCTTTTAGACTAGATCTAAGGAAGAAAATGAGGGTGGTGCAACTCTGGCATGCCACTCATGGCAGGTGGTCAATGTTCCATGCCTGGAAATATTTCAGATCAGGTTGGATGGGGCTTTGAGCACCCTGCTCTAGTAGCAGACATCCCATCTCCCTGCAGGGGGTGACCTTTAAAAGTCTCTTCCAAATCAAAGCATTCTCCCTTTCCCCTTATCTATACCCTTTTCCCTCTTCCCTCTTCTCTTCTCTTCTCTTCTCTTCTCTTCTCTTCTCTTCTCTTCTCTTCTCTTCTCTTCTCTTCTCTTCTCTTCTTTCTAGTCTATCTTATTCTCTTCCTCTCTCTTCCCTTCTCTTTTCTTTGCTTTTCTCCCTAGAAAAATCATAAAACTTTCACTCGTTCATAAGCAAGATGATGGATCTGGAAAGTAAAAGTCATATCTGTAATGGACACACTAGAAGAACAAGTGGATTATTGTTGTTTTACACATAATAGCTTGATCATGACATACAACAGGAATACTGCCATCATCATCCTACGCAAACACTATGTTTCTTGATGGGAAGCAAAAAGTCAACCAGACTCTGTGCATATCTCATCTATGGGATGATTTTGACCCACTAATGAACTAAACCACATACTCTGCTTGGATGTTAGTGTCATGGATGGTGAGTCACTGGCCAAGGAATGTACAGCCAGTATTTTTAATTTGTCCTGAATTTATCTGCTTGAGTTTTCACAGGTGATAAGTGTCAGCACCACCTTCTAGAGACATCACTGCAAGCTTGGAAGTCATCTTCACTATTATTGTAAATGCTCAAACAACAGGCACATGCTTCTGCTGGATTTCACCCTCCAAAATTGTGCTGAAATAATTATTTTCATCTATTAAAAAATTATGATAATATGTTATTAAGTACTGGCCAGGGAAGGCAGTCAGACAAATGCAATACTAAAGTGTTGCCAATTCTTGTGATTTTATCTGGACCTTTATTACACGTTTTAAAACCCCAGACTTCAGAGTCATGGGATTAGATACAAATCTCAGGTTTCTCTTCTTTGTTTTTCCTTTTAATAAAGGGAAGGAAAGAAAGTTTGAAAAGTTTTTCTAACTATATTCTATTGATTTAAAAAACAGATGAAAGACTAGCTAGCAAAAAAAAGAACTTAAAAATGTAAATGAAAATTGGAAAATGCTAAATAATATTTTGCTATATTTATTCAAAAGAACATAGGCCCACAGCTGAAAGAGAAGAGTAAACTAGTTTGGATTTTTTTTAGTTGGTTTACAAGGGAAGTGGAAGCAGCTACGAAAAGTAAAAATCTAATATGTAATAAATGGGGAAACTTAAAAGCAAAAATTAGAAACTAAAAATTGTAGGGATTCCTGGACAGAGAAATACTCCAAGAGAAGGAGATACAAAAGGTAAACAAAGCTGGGACAATAAGTAGGAGGTTCAATAAATCAAAATCAGAAAGGATACTAATTATAATATGGGATTGTAGACAGACATGGATGAATGTGGAAGGACAGAAGAGACTTGATAATAATATTTCAGAAGCAGTAAATATCTTCAGGAAACATTTGTATTCAAATTTTGATGAAAATATAGATATATACATTATGATGATGGTTAAATACTTTCCCTTACAGAAAAAACAAAACAAAACACAAAACAAAAACAAACAAACCACAGACAAACAAAAAAAAAGCAACAACAAAAAAATTAAACATGTGACAGAATATAGAGTAAAATCCAATAGATAGATATTAGATATCTGTATGACTGGCATCCCAGATTTAGAAAATAATTAACCAAGGACCAATACGTGCTGTCAAGTTTGAGAAACAATTTCTGTACTGGGAATAGGAAAAGTCCTTCTGGAAGAAACAAAATAACCTGGGTGACTTTGGACTATCAGCCTAACACTGGTCATGGAAAGAATGAGTCAATGACATCACTGAAAAAAATAACACTGATCCACACAGAAAATAGATCACATCAAGTCAATCTCAAATGAGATTTGACAGGCAAAAATGACAGCATGTAGCGTATTTCCATGGGAATTCTGTAAATTACATCATAAAATTTCTCTTATGAAATTGGAACTACTGGATAATCAACTTGACGTACATTTAAAGGGATGAAAACATCAGACGTCTAAAATGGGTGTATATCTTTGACCTAGTACACTTCATAGCTGTGCTCTAGATGATTCGTCTGTAGCCTTGTATTATTTAAAAATTTTTTAAATGACTACGAAAAAACATGAAAATTGTTATGGATAAACAGAGAAAATTATACCAGGATTGGCAAAAACAATAAAAAACAAGACAGAAATGGAGGTACTGAGTATCACCTGGTACCCAGCTCCAAATATCTGCAGTGTCTGAGAAAGCCTCCCAGGTCCCCAGGCTTTGACCTCAGAGCAGGACTGGGCTCCTCATTACCAGTCCATAGCATCCTGTCCTGACCTGCAGGTGTGATGGAGATGGGATGTCTTTCCTCAGCAGACAGAGGTCACTCCAGTAACTCTGGGTGGAGGTTTTCTCTACCACGCCCACTACATGATTGCATATTTATGCCTGCTTTTCTCACTGTTGTCAGTACCTAGACCTGTTCTTTCCCCCAGCTTTTTTGATGGAAGGAATATGAATTTTAGGTGGTGAAACAATCTATTTCAAATATGATCTTATTTCTAGGGACAGAACCTGCCTGGACTCCCTGAGGTTGTTACAAAAATACCTTCTGGAGCTGTTTTTCCACCTTGCAGTTGTCCTCTTGGCTTTCTACTGTCCTAAACAGCATATGCCACCTTTGAAAGGTTAAAAACAAACAAACAAACAAACCAAAAAACAAAAGCAAAAACAAAAACAAAACAACTTAAAATAATCTGAGTAGAGCTGAAAATCACACCCAAGTCTGCCTTTAATTACCCAGCCAATGCTGTTTAAAGCTCCTTTCCCATCTGTTCTACAAGATACGACACAGGAGTAAGCATGTGCCCACCGGCATCTCTGCTGCTGCCTCAGCATCTTCCAAAGCAGAGCCATTTGCTCCCATTATTGGGGTAATTAAGACTAAAATTCTGGGTGAAAGTACTTCTGGGAAACAGAGTAGGAGATGGTTGTGCAAAAATCTATAAAAACCTCTTGTTTCCAGAAAGCCTCACTGCCCTGTGGATCAGCAAATGCAGAATGGGGTTGGAGAGTGGGAAAATCTGGGAGTGTTGGAAAGGGGATGCTGAACTGAGTGTTTCATAGGGCTGGTAACAGATGATGAGGTGCAGCCACCCTATGTAGCCTGGATGCTCTGAGACACCATGGTGAGGAATGGAGGAGAATGGCTAGAGGACAGAATAGGCAAGGAGAAAAGCAAAGGGTCATGGTTGCAAATAGCTTAAATTAGATCCTTCCAGGAGGGTGTTTAGCATCCATTAATCTTTTCTTGTTTCTACTAGTCCCATTCACAGTTCCTGTGCATTCCCTTGCATTTCTTAAAGTAACCCTTTGGGAGCCACTTATCTACAAATATCCCACCAGAGACAGAGCAACAGGGAGAAGGGGCAGAGAAAGGAGTCAGCCATGAAGTGATGCCCCCAAAAACATCAGCAAGGGCTACAAGGTGGGGGAGAAAAAAAACAGGCAAGAGGCCAGCTCAGTGGCTTTCAACTCCTTTCCCTTTCTCCTACATTTCTCTTGACTGTCCTGATATATAAGAAACCCTTCCTTCTGGGAAGGGTTTGTCTTTGGTCCAATAATACCACTCTTCACACCCATTTGTGCCCTGGCTGGAAATGTAATAAGACTCCTTAGTAATAAAAATTAGGTAGGTAGGGGGATTTGTAAAATACATGGCACTGGGGATTTGAAACTGCAGAATACCTGCCTCTCAGCTTGGCAACCCTTCTGCAGCTCTGTTCTCCATGTGCACAGAGCATAAAGGCTCCAGGGAAAATAAAAGCCCTGCTTGTGTACTAAAGCAGGGCTTACTGGAGAGAGAGAGGGAAATCATGGCTGTGCCGGAAGCAGTGGTGAAATTCTTGTTGCCTTTAGTGGGGCCAGGCCTTTGCCTAATGCTTTTCATTGAGGTTTCTCAGTGGGACACAGATCTTTTTGGGGTGAAAGAGCTTGTCATTGATCCTGCAGCAAAGAAGAAGAATGAAATTCAGTACAGGGAGTCTGATGGAGCTTGTTTAAATTCTTTTGAGGGAAGGAAAAGTTTTTATCCTATTCCCAGGCATGTGGCAACATAGCAGAGTCCTTTCTGCTTGCTATATCACACGGCTAATAAAACTCCTGTGCTCCACACTCAGCAGATGGTTTTGTGGCTGATGCATGAACCAGAATGAGATCCTGTTCCCTTTCCCTGCAGCTTTCCTGTCTCTGCAGTGCTAGAAAGAGCAAAGGTCACCTGCGAATTACTGTATACGTTGATAATATAGCAGAGCAGGGCTGTTAAACTGTGACAGCTTGAATGAGGGATCATAGAGGAGGTGGGGGGGAAGTGAGATTTCAAATGCTGTGCTGAGAGACACCGCAGAATCTTTCATCAGGAAGGGGAAGGCATTTTCAAAGCTTCCTTCACTGAATGAGGCTTTGCAGGACTGCAGTGACACAGTAGACTCTGATGTTGACCTTCCCCAGCTGACCTTCTCCCTGCCCTGAAGATATTCCCAACTTGAACATGGACTTCCATGAAGAAAATTCATGATAGACTCACTTTTCTCAGTTTACTTTCACAGGACACATGGCAGCAACAGGAGATCCTCCACTGATGGGCTGAAACAGCCCAGTCCTACACTGGCTTTGCCAAGCAATTTTACACCCTATAGCTTGGACACAAGCTGTACTCAGAGTTAGACTTGTGTTTGGAAAACTTTACATGGCATTATAGACAGAGCAGAAGGAAGGATATTGTGTCAGCTTCAACCAGGACTGTGTGGTGCAGAGATATACTAGAAATTACTGCCTCTCTTTGGGATAAACCTTTGGGATAAAAAAAATATCTTTCCATTTGACATACAGGAGACAGCTCAGAACCAGGTTACGTTCAAAGCAACAAATTCAAGGCTTTCTTCATAGGAAAAGATGAGCATGAAAACACAAAGAGTGTAAACAGTGCAGTGATGATTTACTGAATCTGCAATTTGGAGTTTGAGAGGTACCAGCTCACATCTATGTATTATCTCCATGGGTGCACTCCAGGACTTTGCTCTCTATCTGTGGCATCTCTGTGGGGTAGGAAATTGTAAGGTTTCAACATGGCCCTGAAGAAGATCTGCAGAAAAGGACAAGAAAGGAGTCTCCAAGCTGCTGAACCCTTCCCTGCTGCCTCCCTCCTCGTTACTCCATGGTGGACTCTAACAAATAGCAAACAACTGCTGGGGCTCATTCCTTGCTGATATATAATGGTAAGAAGAGTATAAATGGAGCTAAAAACAAAAGTCCTCTAATAACAGCATACCTTCCCTAAACTGTTTCCAGTGTAACCGTTCCACACAAATCATCCCATAAACACTTTTGAAGCTCCCAGTAAAGTGTGCATGGCCTCCACTGATGTTATTAGAGGACTCCTTGGGAGTAAATTGAGAGCAGGCAGCCACTGTTGGTGCCAACAACCCCCTTCTACTCTTCTCTCTTTTTCTCCCCTTCCTCCAGGGCTTTCTGTGTTCTCAATTAGTGCAACGTGGTCTGTGAAGTTAAGACTTTTTTTTGTTCATCTGCTTTCCAGCTCTGCTTGTGAAATAACCCAGCCTTGAAAGCCCCCAACCCTGGCTATGGAGACTGATTCTTCCCCAGGTTTCAGCAGGAATTGCTTTGCCAGGCAGCAGCATTTCTGGGGGCAAAAAGGAGACCTAAAAGATGGATGGGAGTAAATATTACCCTCCCTCTGCCATTGATGCTTAGAGTGAGTCCTGCAGAGTCAAGCCAATGAATGACCCTCAACCCTCTCCTGTGAGTGCAATGCATTTAAATAAGAAACTGGAGCATGGGCTGCCATAAGTTGCTGGGATGGATGACTGAGCATGAAATGAAAAGCCAAGTGTTTCCAAAAAAAGGGAAAAAGAGACCAAGCTTTGAGACCCAGCAGCTGCCTTCATATGTGAGCGGGGAGGAAAAAGGCATGCTTCCCCAAACTGGGGAGCACTGGCTTGGGAGATGCTGCCATTTCCATCAACTGCTATTGAAAATCATCCCCATGGCCAGGAGCTGGGCCTGGTCCAGATTCACCCAAAGGTAGCTGCAAAGGGACACAACAGAAATCTCATTCCTTGGAGCTGCTGCCCTGATAAAAGAGACCATTGCATGAGTCACAGGACATGTACAGACACTGGAAACTGGAGTTGAGTTATTGCATGTCTCATAAGCCCCAAGCTCTGGCTGAAAGTTTTCCCGTCATGGGCATACCAAAAATACTTTTTTAATGGCAATTCTCTGCTGTCTATCAAGATAGTTAATTCACTGTGGGAAATGGTGGATTTTCTTCCTTCCACAGGTTTTTGAATAATTTGCACAACTTCATCTCTCTGAGCTCTCTTTTGCTCTGCCAGAGGTGGACCAAATGACCAGGAGTTTCAAAGCTCTGCAGGAGGACTCAAGCATGCCCACACATTGCATCATCAAATAAATACAGTTTCCTTTGGAAATCAGTCTGAAAAATAAGATGAGCAAACTCAGTGCTGCTGCAATTCACTTTCCATCTTTTGCTTCTAGTTTTGAATAAAGTCCATCTTTAATTAATCTGGTTCATACATTAGGTTATTTCATACATCTGGTTAGTCTGTGTGGAAGCTGAGCCTCTGTCTGAATTATTTCTATGTTAAAGTTAGCTTCATAATGAGAAATAAAAATATAAAATGAGTTTATACACTGGCATTTCCTAGATCCTGACTTTACAGATAGAAAGTTTCTTGGATGTGTTGTTATTTGTAACAAACACCAGTGAGACTAAGAATGCAGGAATGACCTTACTGGGATGGATCAAAGGGGCCATCTGTCCTGATAACTCACTTCTGACATTGGCTCATGCTGAGACAAGTGGTGTTGGAAATCAGGGACCCTTGCCCCAGCTATACTTACAGACTTTCTCATCCTGAGGATTCATACAGAGAGTTCTCTTTAATACCTACTCATGTGCCAGCTCTCCATGTGATCTTTTCTACCCTTCATATAGGCACAGAAAAAGCCTTTTCTCTTCTGAAATCCCAAACTTAAAAGTGGTTGGTTCAAGACACAATAACTCATTGAGGTTAGACAGATGGTGTTGAGATTACAAATTATCTGAGGCAAGTGTACGAGGTTTTACTTATTGCTCTGTTTTCAGGTTTCATATATGTTTTCCTTCGACCACAAGAAAGGAGTCTCCAAGCTGCTGAACCCTTCCCTGCTGCCTCCCTCCTCGTTACTCCATGGTGGACTCTTCCTTACACACATGCACACTCAGAGTTTTATTGGGAAAATCCTGGAGTAAATATCTTTATTATTAAGGAGATAGTGGGATTCAGGACTTTGGATGTAGGAGATTTATTTCTGATAATTTCACCCACCTCTAGGTTGCCCATGAAATTGCAGCATGAGGAAAAGCAGCTTCATCTCCCATTTCTCATTGACAAATGGCAAATTTATCCAAGGGATAAGAAGGTGGAAGAGACAATTAAAGCATGTGTTTGAAACAAGAGGAGAACTGTGTGATAAAGCATAATTATAATGCCAGCTCACATATCAAAGGTGCATTCTGTGCTACAGAGTGGTAGCAACTCAAACTGACATAGGAAAATCTACCCATCCAATAGTGAAATCACAGAATCATAGAATGCATTGGATTGGAAGGGACCTTTAAAGGTGATCTAGTCCAACCCCCCTGCAGTGAGCACAGACATCTGCAACTAGACCAGGTTGCTCAGAGACCCATCAAGCCTGACTCTGAATGTCACCAGGGATGGGGCCTTCACCACCTCCCTTGGCAACATGTTCCAGTGTTTCACCACCCTCAAAGTAAAGAACTTCTTCCTAATGACCAATCTAAAGCTACTTTTCTCTAGTTTAAAACCATTACCCCTCATCCTATAGCTACATGTCCTTGCAAAGATCATCAGAATATTATTTGCCTCTGGGCTGCAAGTGTGCATTCTTGGCTCATGTCCAGCTATGCATCTACCAGAATCCCCAAGCTCTTTTCTGCAGGTCTGATTTCTTTCACCTCATTCCCTGGCCTGTATTGATAATGAGTTTTTTCCCAACCCAGGTGCAGGATCTTGCACATTGACTTGTTGAACCTCATGAGTTTCACTTGGGCCCACCAGCCTGTTCAGGTCTCCCTGGATGACATCCCATCCCTCTGGCATATCAACTGCACCATTCAGCTTGGTGTCATCTTCAAACTTGCTGAGGATGCACTCAATCCTGCTCTCTATATCATTGATGAAGGTATTAAACAGCACTGATCCCAAGATGGACTCCTCAGACTCACCTCTTGTCACTCATCTCCATCTGGACATCAAGCCATTGACCATTTGTGATGTCTCCTGGGCAACCTGCTCTAGGTGACCCCAATTTATCAGGGAGGTTGGGATAGATGATGTCCAGATATCCCTTCCAACCCCTACCATTATGTGATTCTGTGAAACTGATAATTTCTGTAATCATACTTACCTGTGTCCTTCTATTGAAAGGGAGATAGAGTACATAAAGCAGTGCTTTATGTATTGTACTCCTCACTCATAAAGCAGGGAGCAGACAACATTGGTGAGATATTCATAGCTCAGCAGTGCAGGTACTAGGCCAAGTGAAGGTAAGCAATCCCATCCTGACCTAGCACTGGGGTCATGGCCTGCCTCCAACTAGGGCCAGCACAAGCATTTTCAGAGGAAGAGGCAAGAAAACTTGGAATAACATGAATATAATGTCTCTACAAATACCAGTTTATTTCTAGCTTCTAATATCCAAATATTAGTGAGAAAAAAAAAATAATATTATTTTAGCCACACATTTAGGAGTCAGCTTTGACTACTAACTGCTTCCAGAAAAAGACAGGATAGGCTGCAAAGTCAGCCCTCAAAAATGAGGAAATGTCTTCTCTGTTCATTTTGTCTCTCCAGGAACATCAACAGCAGGAGGTTTCAGTCAGCAAATGAACACTCGCCCATCAAACCCCTGTGGTTCCTTCTCAGAAACCTTTTCACAGCTTTCTGCTTACTCTTCACACTTCAAAGGCACCACCACCCGGCTAATCTGGTCTTGGTTTTCCTGGCAGAAGCAACTCTGTCTGCAGCTCCAGCTCTGCCACAGAATTTGTATGTGAGCTTAAGCAAGACATTGAGCTGATGAGCTCTCAGAAACAAATAATGCCACCTCCTTGGTCTATTCAGTCCAACATAAACTTAATTGCTTGCACAGCAGTGATTATAAATGGGATTGTATCTGCTCTTCCCAGGGCTTAATGTAATATAAATAATTTAAATAATTTCCTCTTTTTTTCAATGAAGAATGATTCAGTAAGGTGTTTTTATTGTGCCTTTTCAAAAGCCATGCTAGACATGAAATCTCAGTGTGTAAATGGGAATAACCTTGCCTGAACTCTGACATTGGCTCTGTTTTACGTTCATCATAAACAGACACTGAGCAAATGCAGTAAGAAAATATACTCTCAGAATGTTAGACTTGCTCACTTTTATCATTTGCATATGGCTGTTCCTCCCTATAAAACTGTTTAGAATATCTTTGAATCAGGCCTACAAACCTAGGCCTCAGTCTGCATGAATCCATACTCCATGACTGTGCATTTTCATCACTCCAAAGTGAGATGTTGGGTCATTTGTGAACAACTTAATTTTCACAGTCTAAATAAAAGAGAGTTAATTTGCATACTCCTACATCAGCATGAAAGGTTTATATAAATGGAGCAACAGTTTGGACAATGTCTCAATCCCAGCCATAAATCATCAAGATATTTAAGCTCTACATGAGGACAATAGGGATATTTTGCAGAGAAATAAATAGACGCACAGGAACATTGTGATGTTCAATGTAGAGAAATGCAAAGTTCAGTGCCTAGAGTGGAACAAGCCCACATAGCAGCACAGGCTAGGGCCAGCTGAATAGACATGTTGGTTCCCAATGGACTATGAGGTGCCCACGAGCTAGCACTGTGCCCTTGCAACACAGTGTGATCGCATCTAGAGCTGGAATAGCAAGTTGACAACCAGCATGCTGAGGTATGTGATTCTTCCTCTCTACTCAGGACCTGAGACCATGTCTGTGCACCGGGTCCAGTTTCGGTTCCTCATTACCAGGCAGATGGTGATCAACAGACATGAGTTCAGCTCCAAGCAGCCTGAAGTGTTGAACCTGCTTTGAGTTGGTCTTACTCCAGAAACATCACTAAATGACAGCTTTATGAAAAACTGCAAATGAAAACATCAGATATACACATAGATGTGGTAATTTGTACTTCTGTTCCACTGCATGGGAGGATGCCGAGGTCTTGAGATACCCCGGCATCACAGAGAGCTGTGGATCTGGGGTGAATTTGACTTGTCCCAAAGGCTGAGAGTGTTTGAGGGTTGTACCACTGCAGTGCTTTCTCACTTGTGTTGCATGAGGTAGAGTTGCCTGTTGACCATGTGTAAGGGGACATGGGGCAGCTAGAGCAGCCCTTGCATTTAACTGAGTACATCCACCACTTAGGAGAGACAAAGGAATGGGTATCTTGAAAAGTAAGTGTCCAAGGAATCTTGAGTCTGACTAAAGGTTGAGACCACCAAACAGAATACAGCTGGTATCTTACCTAAACAGTATCAAAATGTAGGACATTGATTTAATACATATGTGTCTGGTTTTATTCTTGGTTATAGAGCATTTCAGCAGTGACAGAATTTTTTACAGTGAGGGTGGTGAAACATTGGAATGGGTTGCTCAGGAAGGTGGCAGATGCCTAGACCCTGGAAACATTCCAGGTGAGGTTGGATGGGGCTCTGAGCAATCTGCTCTACTGCAGATGTCCCTGCTCCCTACAGGGGTGTTGGAACAGATGATCCTTAAAGTTCTTTTCCAACACAAAACATTCTGTGATTCTATGAATCTATGACTTCATGCGGGCTAGGCAGCAAAGGGATCAAGTTCATCCTATGCTTGATGGTGCAAGTGGCCATCAGCCCTGGTCCAACAGAAGCACTAGCTGTCTACCAACCATGACTGGCATTTTGCAGCAAAACACATCTCTTGTATGTACAGACAGGGACAACATTGCCCAACACAAACAGTGCCTCACGAGTCCTGTAAATGCCTGAAGCTGCTGTGCTATGGACAAGGTGAGCAGTTACCTATTTGACTGTATCATGTGCTTTTCTTTAAGTGCACAAAAAAAAAAAAGCTACCTCAGCTGAGATGTATGTGATATATTGGTGCATTAAGGAAAAGAACGGAAACACAGAGAGATAATAACTCTTCCAACATGAAGGAAACTAATAAGTCCAGAAATTATATGCAGCTTTTAAAATCAATAGTCCTTTTCCTTGGATAAATGTAGGTTTTGGAATGGTTTCTCCCCTTGAACATCATTTTTCCTCTAATCCTCTAATCCCCACTCTCTACTTTGCCTCCCCTCTCCCTTCCATATGAGGAAAGGCTGAGAACTGGGTCTGTTTAACTTGGAGAAGAGGAGGCTGAGGATCTCATCAATGCTTGTAAATATCTAAAGAGTGGGTGTTAGGAAATGGGGCCACGATGTTCTCAGTGTTGTCCAGTGACAGGACTAGGGGCAATGGCCATCAACTCGAAAACAAAGATTCATCCTCAGCATGAGGTTCTTTACTGTGAGGGCGACTGAGCACTGGAACAGGCTGCCCAGAGAGGTGCTGGAATCTCTGTCTCTGGGTATTTCAAAAGCTGCCTGGACTTATTCCTGTGTGATCTACTCTAGGCATCCTGCTGTGGCAGGAGAGTTGGACACGATCTTTAGAGATCCCTTCCAACCCCTACCATTCTGTGATTCTGTGTAATTCCTTCGTCTTGACTCATCCATGTCTGCTGCCATTTAGACAAGCAATGGGATCCCACAATGTGTAGTGGCAAGCCTCTGGCCAGAGCATAACTCCCTGCAACTCACCCTGAGATGCTGCAGTCAGCTCCCAATCTGCTCCATTTTACCCAAGCTCCAGCATGTCCAACAGACACACTTCTATTAACTGTTGTCCATTTTGTTGCCAATCTAAAGCCTGATCCAAAGCCCCTCAAGTCAACAGGAGTCTCTCTCTGTCAAAACCTTTTGATCCCTCTGCATTGCTTACAGAGTTTTCTTTCTCTCAGAAAACTTCCTGACATTTATTATTTTAATTTAAGGCATTGTAAAAATGAATTATGAATTCCGATACATTTTGGAGAAACTCTGCAAAACATATGAAGTCACCAACTGAGATATAAATCACATGTCCTTTGTTGCTGCTTTCAAAATAAGATTTTATCTGTGTGCATATTAGCTCCTTCTAGGCCAAATTGTGTTTTTACAGTGCTTACTCATATGAGTGATTGTAGAGAAGTCAGTTTAGCTTTTTCTGGAAGTAGCAGCTTGCCAGTGAAAACCAGTTGTTTCCAATCTGGCCTTAATTAGTAAAGCTTTACTTTTTTTGGGGGGGGGCATAATTTTTTTTTTAACCCCTTAACCACAACAACCTTGTGCAATGTCATGCTGATTGGTTAGATGTTGCCTCCCTGTTCCTAGCACTTGCCTGGTGATCCATAAATCTGGAGTGACTGAGTGACAGTGATCAGGCACAGTTGGGCTCTGCCTTCCAAGCACCCATGAATTCCACTGCTTTTTCCTTTTCCCCCAGCCAGGACTGACAGAAGACGTTGAGCAGCATCTGGCCCACAAGCAATGGGTTAAGATCACTCAACAGAAAAGAGATTTGACTATTAGTAAAGAGATCCCAACATCTGTTGTGGACAGAATGGCTCTGAGCTGTTCTTGGTTGTTTTCAAGCAAATTGCACATGGAATTAATTTGATTCAAGGACTCCAAATCAGTTGCAGTTATTTTCTCAAGTCAGGTTTCCTTCTGTGTTTCCACTGCCAATCGTGGCTGTGACATTACATTCACACTTCTGACACAAGGGAAAGTCCATGTTTTCTCCCAGACTTCACAGACCTGCTTATGATGGGCAGTTTCAGGCACTCCTAGTGGGATGTGGAACATGACAAGTTTTATTTCCAGCTGCCCATATGTATGAACAAATATGTATGGAGATTATCTATTTGCCAAAACCTCTGTTACTTCTTCATGTCAGACCCACGTCTGCACATCATGGTGCTCACCCTATTTGCATCCTGTTTATAAATGTAAATGCATATGTGTCTACCTACACATACCAAGCCCATGACTGTGATGATATCTTGAGGTATGAGCATCCAGCACCTGAGTTCCAACCCCTTTGCTAAAAATAATGACAACCTCTGTGGCCATCCTCAAAGTTATAAAGATAATTCTCCTTATTTACCACTCAATTAAGCCTTTTTTGAGTGTTGAGGGGATGACTGGTTGACATTTATAAGTGTCTTATGTAAGTGTTAAAATTCTGGTTTGTAAATGCACTCCTACCTTCTGTAGTTTCTTAAATGTTAATCTTTAACAGAAACATTGGCTGCAAGTAATGTAAGATAATTGTTATTATTACCTCTGGGGGTGATGTTTTACTGCCTTGGAGACAGTCAGCATTTGCATTAGATATAGATCATAAAGATACACGCACAGTAATTTATACTGTTTACGATCACAGCTCAGGCATTCCATTCAGTGTCGTCTTGTATAGGATCTCACCACTTTTCCAGCAAGGTGACTGACGAATTGTAGCTCCACAGAGCCAATGCTGATGGAAATGATGTCACTGCTTACCAGGCTCGGTGACCCAAAAAGTCCTTCCTGGACCAACTCTGATAACAAACCACTCACATTCATTCCTGGTGTCTCCTCTTATACACCAAGTCAGGCTGTACCTGCCCTTAGGAGGAAATGCAAGAGGGGCACTTTTTCTCTTCCCATCTAAGAGACTGACTCTTCCCCACTCCCTGATGCTTCCCCCTCACACTCCAACTCCTCAGCATTTGGACACTCTAGAGAATGAACCTGGGGCTTATAGAATCTGCTCACTCCTGACCAATGAAGATGGAGATGGGCAACATAGGCCTTTAAGTTTCTTTCAAGGTGTTGCTGAATCCAGAGTTGTTGCAAACGCTGGGAAAAAGAAGAGTGTTATTACAGAGGTTGGTAAAACAAGTTAAAAAACAGCAGATGTTGCTGCAGACTGGACAAAAAAACATTAGCAAAGAGCAGAAGACCCATCCTGTACGCCTCACATGGGGAGACAGGGTTTTGGTGCAGGAAGAGTGAGGGGGCATGGGTTCAACCTGCAGTTTAGGATTCTCCATCTGGCACTGGCAGGCAAAGTCAGTCAAACATTGTCCTTGATAACAACAGCCACTCTCAGTGTGAATGTGTTTCCACTTGAGTAAGTTGCCATTTTTCTACCCTAGAAATATCCCTTCAGCAGGGTCATTATACAGCATGATTCTAGCCCTGGGACAGCCTCTTCAAGCAGCTGTGCTGGTGCAGGAAAATGCTCTTCCAGATCACCCACAGCTTCCGTCCCTC
Organism: Ceyx melanurus; assembly: GCA_024611195.1. Classification (NCBI taxonomy): domain Eukaryota; kingdom Metazoa; phylum Chordata; class Aves; order Coraciiformes; family Alcedinidae; genus Ceyx; species Ceyx melanurus. Next base: position 53,103 of record JANHGL010025919.1, read on the forward strand.
CAGCCATCCAGGTCTACCAGTGGTGTAACTTATCTGGGTGATCAACAATTCTTTTCATACTCAAAGACTACACCTCTCTGTGTCTCCAGAAGCCAGCCATAGCTTTGCACTGTCACAGTCCCTAGGAGTGAAGGGTCTTAGTGAATCCCTGACCTGTAGATTTAGGTGTCCAGATCCAACATCCAAGGCCTGTGGCATGGAAAAGAATTTCACCTTTCTTTCTGCAGGACATGGGTATCCTTACCCTCCTCCTCCTCCTCTCCCCACACATCAGTCACACACTGAAAAACCACATTTAAAACATAAGAAGTGGAAACATAGGGAAGCCTCACCAGAAATTTATTCTCCACCCCAAGGCCACAAGGCAAAGAAGAGACGAGGAACATGGCTACACTAGAGACAAACAGCTCCCCATAACCATTAACTGATTTGCCCTTTGGAAAGGACAACTGGCACATGCATTTGAAAGCGTTATAAGCATTCTACAGTCATGCCTTGGAGCAACAATTTACACCCTTACAGATGGCATATTTATCAGCTATGCAGGCAGCCTTTAGCCTCTGGCTAACATTTGCAGAAAATTTCCATTTATGAGTTCCATTTATGAAATCTGCTGCTTCAGGACTTCTGTAAGACACAACAAAGCCATCAGCAGGACCTTTAAGTAAAGGTTTCATCTGCATTGCATGAAGATATTCCTTTCAGTGGAGAGGGAAGCAGAGTTTGACTTGGTGATATTAGGAGGATTCCTGATGTATGACAGTCACACAACCTTACCAGCTGAACAGCTAATGAGATATGAGCATGTCCTCACTAGACCTTGCTGTCCTTGCTAGACCTGCTGTTTAATAACAGAGAAGGACTGGTGGGTGATATGGTGGCCAGAGGTTGTCTTGGGTTTAGTGACCATTAAATGATAGTCAATTCTTGGTAAAGTCAGGAGGGGAGTCAGCAAACCCACTACCATGGACTTCTGGAGGGCAGACTTTGGCCTGTTCAGGTTGCTGGTTGAGAGACTCCTTTGGGAGATGCTCCTGAAGGTCAAAGGAGTCCAGGAAGGTAGGACATTTTTCAAGAAGGAGCTCTTAGAGGCTCAGGAGCAGCTTTCCCCATGTGCCATAAGACAAGCATTTGCAGTAAACAACCAGCCTGGCTGAACAGAGAGATTTTAGGCAAAAGAGGAGAGTTTAGCAACTTTGGGAGGGGCAGGCAATTCAAGAAGAGTACAGGGATTTAGGTCAGAAAGATTATTAGGAAGGTAAAACCCCAGCTAGAACTCATTCTGGCCTCTGCAGTACTAGATAATAAAAAGTGGTTTTACAAATACATTAACAACAAAAAGAGAGCCAATGAGAATCTTCATCCTTTAGTTAAACATTGGAACAGACTACCCAGGGAAGTGGTGGAGTCACAGTCCCTGGAGGTGTTCAAAAAACAGGTAGATGAAGCACTTTGGGACATGGTCTAGTGGTCATGGAGGTGCTGGGTAGAAGGTTGGACTTGATGTTCTTGAAGGTCTTTTCCAACTTTTACAATTCTATTATTTTATTTTATTTTTTTTAATATTTTAAAATATTTTTTAAAAAATATATATTTACTACATCAAGAGTAAATCACAAAGTCCAGCCCATCTCAGGTCCTGGTTTTGCATGACTTCCCAGCACAGAGGTTAAAGAGGGGAGCTGTGTGCCCCAGCTATCGCTCAACCTGGAAATGGCTTGGAGTGTGACTTGGCTCAGTCACAGAATAATAAAATACAAGGTTGGAAGAGACTTCAAGAATCAGAGGGGTGTGGAGTAGGAGATATGAGAAACACAATTAATTTGACATATAAGAGAAAACTTTGGCCATGTTAAAGGTGATGACAAAATGGTGGAAGATCTGCTGTGTTGTAGACTGCAATCTGTGGACTTCTACCCAACCAGGGACATCTGCAGTCACTGAAGATCAGTTTTGTCATGTCTCTAGGGACATTTCTTCCTCTCACTGGTCCCTTTTCCATGAGTGACCAGAGATGATCACAGTGCTCCTGACCTTGGCGAGGGTATGTACCACCACAGGTACAGCAGGTATCTAAAAACCTGTGAGCTGTATTTCTGCTGCATGGGGCGTCTGGAGCAAGTTGGTCTGGTTTGTTGTGCCTTTCTAGTGCTTCAGCGACATTCCCACATGGAAAACAGAGGAGCCTGAGGGTACAATGGGGCTCCCACACAGCACTGTGAGCTGGCTCATTCAGCCCCAGCTGCTCAGCTTTGTACCTTCTTCTTGTCCAGTGCTTAATTTTCGCTGTCATTCTTGTGACTTTTAAAACTCTGTGTCCATAATTCACATTGAGGGATGAGAATATGTATTTTCTGAGTCTTCTCCCTTTTAGTTGTAGCAAATTTTCTTCTCAAAGTCACAGCAGAAATCTCAAGAACTGCAGAATATTTTTTTTTCTCTTAAAATCGCACAGAGCCTTTTGTCCACATTAGCTGGCAAAGTGTGAATGGGATAGCTTGGGAGAGCTGGAGTCATCAAATATTTAGGCTTCATGGATTGTGGTGTTCTTTGCAAGCTAAATGCCTTAGATCTTCAGACCATTGAGTGTGGGGAAAGCTGTGACCCACTGCCGCTTTCATTTCTGTCCTGGTGCACTTTGCATATTTGTTTTTGTCTTGCTTGGGTGTGATCCAGGCACACATCCTTGAAATGAAACAAACCCACACTGTCTGAGCATCCCTTTGCTCTTGGGAGCCGCAAGTGTGCTCTGCTCCATGTGTCAGTTCAGAAAGAGCACCCAAAGATTTTTAACTACTTTAGAGCTCAAAGCGGCTATTAAGAAAATGCTGGAGTGAGAGGAATCCTTTTGAAGGAGATGCCAGCATCATTCCCCTCTGCAAACAGGCTGCCCTCAGCCACAAAGCCAGCCAGTCTTGCAGCTCCCGCGGAGCTGGGTGGGCCAGGCTCCGTCTCTGTCTGCATGCTCAAGTAGATCTTTCATCTGCCTCTGAGTAAAAAGTGTCACCTCATCTGTAGGGAATTTGCATTCAAATTATTCAGGGCTCCTAACAGTGAAGAGACTGCAACAGCGACTGGCAGCCTGTTCCTCTCTCTAGGGGAACTTCTGTGCTTCAAGTATGTACCCACTGTGCCAAACGTTGTGACTTGTGGCTTCCCACTGCTGGAGTAATCCAGGCTCCCGTCATCCATGATACATAAATACTGCAGCTGACCTAACTGCACATACTTAAATATCAGGGTATATCAGGTCAGGAGTGCAGAGTACCCTCCTTGGCGTCTGGATGGGTCAGGTAGGACACCTTCCAATTGCATGTTTGTGCACAAGGACATCCCCCTTTCCCTGCTCACAGTCCATGCTCAGGTCCCTTCTCAGGGACCATCTCTTTTGAATACACTTAGAAAAGCTTGAAACCACAACATCTAGGTATCTGCTGGGGTTTCATCCAGCATCAAAAAACCCTGCAAAGGAGCTAACCTCTTTGAAGAGCTGAACCCTCCAGAGATGCTGCCTGTCCTCCAGAGCTGAACCCTCCAGAGATGCTGCCTGTCCTCCAGAGGTGGAGGCAGAAGGCTCTCAAGAGCTGTCATCAGCCCTTTCATTTCAGCCAGGCCTGTGCCTACCAGACAGTGAAGACCCTTTTCATATCCCCCAGTAAAACCATACTGGTTACGCTGCACATAACAATGTTTCTCTGACCACCTTCCTGCTACTGTGTCGCAGGGATTTCAGTCTGGGTAAACAGCCAAACAGAGACCCCATGGAATGACTTTGTTAGCATAACTGTGGACCACAGATGCAAGCCCAGATTTGTGGCCTCTGTCTGGCAAAATATCCCAAAAGGCTGTCTGCTGATAAAGGCAAGTACCTGCATTGCAAAAGGTGTGCTGGAGGAGCCTCCTTACTGCAGAGGAAGCATGAGGAGACATCATCTTCAAATGACAAGTAGACCACAGTGGGTCTTTGAACTCTGGATGCTGATATAGATATTTACAGTAGCCTAAATGTTCTCTCCTTTTTCCCACTCTTCCTTGGGGCTTTGATTAGATGATTACCCATTAAACCTTCAGAAGGCATTTCTGAGCCTTATTCTGTTGTAAACAGTGGGGAAGAAGCAGAACATACTAACACCTTCTTTAAAAAAAGAAAGAAAAAAAAATGCAAGCCAACACCATCCATTATCCAAGGTAAGAGAAACTGTGGATTAAACACAGATCCTGGTTTATCTATCAGATTGCAATTCAGAGGGGAAAGCAGCAGGAGGAGAGAAACATTTCTCATCTCTGCTTCTCTGGCAGCCACTGGCTGCTGTTTATGAAGCCCTGGAAATGTACAACATGCTTTACAAGACATATGTGCTGAAGGCTCTGGGCTGGAGGAGGTCTGTGGATGAAGATCCTATAGCTCCTACACCATTTTATCTGCGGGACACCTGGAAATTGGCCCCACCTGCTGCAGAGTGTGCGGGCTGTGGATCACAGACATTCCCTCAGAAAAAAAAGGGAAAAAGTAAAAATGTCAAGAGCTCATTAAAAATATAGAAGCAGAGGGAGTGTGAGTGAGAAGAGCCTGCAGGAAGCATGTTAGTTCAAGTTGCTGAATCCCAGACCTGCTCTGTAAGCAAACAACTGCTCCATATCCTCTATTTTGGTGGAGATGGGTGGAAAACTTCACATCATCAAGTGTGGCAACACTAAGTCCTTGCCTGGTGCTGCACTGCTGGCCCAGACTAAGCATCTAAAAGAGATGATGCCAGAGAGGGTTAAATTAAGAAACCTCAGCCAACCTCCTGAATGGGCTGATTTTCACCTTCAACCACCTACTACAGGCTGGAGAAAGCCCACAGGATGTATGTAGCACACCAGCTAGGAATGGTGTAAGCATGAATAATGGAAGACTAGAGGTACCCCAAGAGAAGGTGAATGGAGTAAGAGGGAGCAGTTGTTTGGTCTCAGGATTTTATTTAGATGCCTCAGGGCCAAGTATTATATTTAAATCCATTGTTTTCCAGGCCGTTTGAGTCTGAGGTTTCCATTCAGGACCCTCATCTCAGGGTAGGATTTATCCTTTCCGGCCCTTCCCTCTGCAGAATACATTTTGATTTGTGGCTGGCACTACATCAAACACTTCCAGCACCTGAAGAGTAAAACATTAAGAATCGGATACGGCTGGACTTGAAACAACATCAGCATTATTATAGCAGAAAGCCTCTCTGGAGACATTAATGAGCTCTTTGAAAGGGGCTACCAGTAGCACAATCTCCCTATGCCCTGCAGATGGTGAGCCAGGCAAAAAAAGGGAAGATGCTTCAGTTTCTCTGAAACAATTGCTGCAAAGCAAGCAATTATCCACTGATGAAACATGACCGTGGCCAAGGACTGAGGAGGGGCAGGAGGGAGACCTTGTGTGATATTTTCCTCAGGCATCGATTTCAACACAGCACATTTTTGTTGTTACTGGCATTCAAGAGCTTCCAGAAGAGGGGATTACAGGGTGGGATAAGGCTTGCCTGACCCTCTGATAAAACCTAGCTGGAGATAAAGGCTCCTTACAGGTCTAATTTTAAAACCGGTCTCTTTGCCCTTTATGTCTCTTGACTCAGAGATGATCCATGCTGCCTGGGTGAGAGAGCTAAGAAATGAGCTGGTGAGGGTTGGGCATCCCACTTTCCAACCCAGGTACAAAACAAGTCCCCATGGATTGAAGCACCTTGAGATGTCACACTCTTTCACCTGAACATCCACAGAAGTCAGAAAACTCTTCTCCCAGCATGGATGCCTTGTACTGGGGTTCTGGACCTGCCTCCTCCACCCACAATAACAATTTTTGAAAAGCTGAAAGGGCTGTGGGGCACACACAGAAAACATCTACATGGATGGAGCCCTATCTTCTCTCCTGCCCCAGCAACAGACTATCACAGAATCACACAGAATCACAGAATGATTTGGCTGGAAGAGACCTTCAAGATCATCAAGTCCAGCCATTAACCCTACACTGCCAGT